>KZ454453.1:334680-349375 GCA_002786265.1 Apostasia shenzhenica
TACTTTCAACAGCTTTCAATGAAGATTGTGAAAATTTCAATAATATCTTAGCAGAATTCAGTACCACCCTAAAGAAAGTAAAAAATTCTTTTACATCCGACGAATAGTACACAAGCTTGAAGGTCTTGGAAAGCTCTTTATTAGAAGATGAAGAATCTAAAAAAGCAGATAAGGCTTCCAGATAATCATCCCAATTAGATGTTCGGCAGTGCTTAGGAGATGAAGGAGTTTCTTGGCTCACTAGATTGTTTAATATTGATTTTGAAGACTAAAAGAATGCCAAATGAATGAAGAAAGAGTATATTAGTACCTATTATAAAGAATAAAGGCGATGTACAAAATTGTGCCAATTATAGAAGAATAAATTAATGAGTGCATACTTACTAAAACTTTGGAGAGGGTGATCGAACAAAGATTACGCCATAATACTAAGTGTATCCAGAGAAATCAGTTTGGTTTTATGTCAGGTAGATCTACTATAGAAGCCATCATTTATTAAGAAGTTTAATGGAAAAATTTAAGGAGAGAAAGGAAAACCTACATTTGATTTTTATTGATTTGGAAAAGCTTATGATAAAGTCTCAAGAGAAGTACTTTGAGAGTTTTAGAAAAAGAAAGAGATATGCACTGCTTATATTCAAGTTATTAAAACATGTATGTTGAAGGAGCTGTTACATCTGTGTCGGACACAAGGAGGTTTGACTAAGGATTTTCCTATTACAGTTGGATTTACACCAAGGCTCGGCTTTAAGTCCGTATCTTTTTGCTTTGATTATGGAAGTCATTACTGGACATAATCCAAGATGAAAGTGCCTTGGTGTATGCTCTTCCGCAGATTGATAATTGTCCTTATAGAGAAAACTAAAAAGGGAGCTAAAGCGAAACTAGAGCTTTGGAGGAATGCTTAGAATCTAAAGTTTGCATCTTCAGTAGATCAAAAACTGAATATATGGACATACATTTAGTCAAGAAAGAAATACGTATATTGGAGATTGAGACAATTGTGTGATCAAATTGTCAAGAAGAGTGAGCGCTTTAGATACCTTGGATCAATTATACAAAATGATGGCGAGAATAGATAATGACGTTATTAGCAGGATCCAAGCAGACTGGGTAAATGGAGAAATGCTTCTGGAGTGTTATCGCATAGAAAAATCCCATCCAGAATCAAGGGTAAATTTTATATAAAACTGTTAGTAAGACCAGCGATGATATATGGTGCTAAATGCTGGCCTGCAAAGAGGAACATACAATAAAATAAATATTGCGAAATGAGGATGTTAAATATTCAAAATATCAAACCATCACCAAACCGCTAGATTCTAAACCAAACCAAACCGTTAAATTTAAACGGTTCGGTTCGGTTTTTCGGTTTAAACCATAGTTTGCACACCCCTACTCTCAGCACATCCTTCGCCACCTTACGGATATAGTTAGCAACTGTCAATCACATAAGATCAGTTTCCCTGTTAATGTTCCATTGCCCAAGTTTTAGAACCTTCTTAAATATATATTTGTTCTCATTCTTTAGATTTCACCATCGAGTTCAAGGATGGGATTTTGACTTATTATTTCTTTTTCAATACTTTATCTTGGAATCTAAAATCATTAATCGATGTTGGGTAGTCAAACATTCACTTGGAATGTCTTTACAATCTTTACAATCCAAGCGATCTCGTTTCCTTATAAGAAAATAATCAATCTGAGTTCATGAAGTTTCATTCTTGTACGTGATAACATGCTCCTCTCTCTTCTTGTAAATTAAGATATTTTAAAATTAAAATTAAACTGAATCATCTGATAAATAAGAATTTATCAAATTAAATTAGGCCGTTAATTTTAATTCAACAGATCAGATCTTAGGTTCAAGAATTCAGGACAGATGTCTTGCAATTAAATTCAATAATAATTATCGCTTAAATAAATATAAGATTGCACAATTAGAACCAAATGAATAATCCAAGTCAAGTGTTGGGGGTCATCGGTGAAGGTTGCCTACGGGAGATGAGTTCGCCAAGCGTTGGCGAGCGAGGCTCGGCACGGTACGGAGGACCACGTGCAGATCTACACGCGTCGATGACGTGCAAAGTAAGCGGGTGTTGCGACAGATAGAGGAGGGATGGGAGAGGTTGTTTTTTTATTTAGAGGATAGCTAGGTATTTTAAGGATTTACACCAAAGGCTAAATCTATAGTTTTTTTCACCAGAATAGTGACCCCTTAACTTGGATTTAGGCACTCAGAAAACTCAAACATCATTTCATTTATCAAGTAAAACTATTATAATGCAAGACGATCTTTTTATACAGGGAGATTCCATCAAGAAATTTAAAAATACAATATGAAATGCACGAAATAAAATGTCAAATAGATGAAAGCAAATATAGAACTAATTCTATTATAATAAAATAAAGTCAGCTCTAAATTTGATAAGTTTTTAAATCTTTCAAATTTGCTCTGAATCAATTTAAATCAAATTTAAGTAAAGTTAACGTGGAAAGCTCTAATAGCTTTAATTAATTTAAATTTGAATTTTGATTCAGCACATAGTGTCATCCTGGCCGTCTAATCTAATGCTGATCCGTATTCCCACCAATTCTCTTAAGTGGAAATAACTCGACTCACGTGTCTCCAAGTGAGTTAAATCGGTTATAACCTCTGAGTCTTTTGAAAAAGGTAAAAAGTTTTCACTGAACTTAATATTATTAATAATTGAATTCAATTAAAATTACTTGCTCAATAGGTTTATTCAGTTAGCTTTAAATAAATATTGAAATAAATTTTAGCTGTGGATACTCATGGCAAAGTTACACTCAAAGGGAACAAAGGTAATAGGTATTACTGTTTAGTCCTGATAACTAATAAATCTGAAATATTGAAAGTCTCGACTATTTCTTTAATCTATTGATAATATTCAACTTATTCATTTGTCCAAATTTAATAAAAATTTTAAAATAAATTAAATAGGAGATTTAATTATTTTAAATTCAAAAATTTTTCTGTGCTTAATTATAATAACTCACTAGTAACTTTACTGATTTTATTTAATAAAGGGACTCACACATGTAATGAAATGCAAATATGAATGCTATCTAGGCTCTCAAATAAATCAAATGCATGCACTCAACTAATGCCTAGTAGTGCTTATTGGATGATGTAGTTTGATCATAAGCATATGAAAAATAGATCAGGGTCACGAAAGACGTGGTTCCTAATAGGTACTATAAAGTCTTGCAGAAATATCTGACGAATTGTACAACCTGTTAGATGTTCACGCGACTAATCACTCAGTCTCATGCGCCTTCTGCCTATAGAGGTATATAGGTGTTAAGTTTTTACTAAATCCAGAATATGCGTAGGTATGCTTGATTACATCAAATCTATTGATCTCACAGTGATTGTGACTTGTAATCATTTCAATGTGATCGATGGTGTCATTTACATAGATAATTTAGTGGTCTTAGTCGAACTTATGATTTGTTTTTCTTTATAACTCAGCTCTATGACTGTTTTCTCAACTTTACTTTCAACTTTTATTCTGTAATTATCTTTCTCATATATTTCATCTCCATATTTCTCATACTTCTCAGTTAAACTAAGATCTGTTATATAAATAGATATAGGTAAGGAATTAAGTTTTAATGCTTCAGGAAGAATGAAGCTCTCTATAGAGAACTCATTCACTATTTCCTTTGGCTCTGTTTGGCAACTGGCTAAAAAAACGCTTATTTTAGCCATGGTCAAAATCTTAAATTTATTTTAAAAAAAATCTTTAAAAAATATTTTATATCTCATCCTACACAAATTTCAACATTAAACAATCACTTTATTTCACATCCAATACAATTTTTAATATAACTAACTCACTTTATTTCACATCATACATATTTTTCTAAAATGTTTCTAAACCATCTTTTTTTTCCTCCAACCAAATAGAGCCTTTGCTTTGAAATTAGGTGGGCCACCTGTAATCTCAATAGATATAGTAATAGGAGTAGGAATTAGAGCAAAGAGTATTGGTGTAAGGTCATATTGTTTAGGAACTATAGAGTTAACTTTCTGAGATGAAAGAAAATATTTTTTTGTATGAGTAAGTTTTAATTTCATTCCACGTCTCAAATGGGCTAAACTTACCTCAAGGACATTGATCTTTTAAATCTCTAATATAATATTTTACTTCATCAAAAAATATTAATTTTGCTTACCTAATCTTCTCTGACTCCCTCTAACCACAATAGTCAAAATAATGATTTAAATTATTTTCACTTTTTATATGGTAAATTATCTGAATCACCAAAAAAGTATAAATTAATCGCTACTTCCTCTATAGTTTGTGATTTCTTAGGGGAAAATATGTGATCGAATTTAGTTATAAGGTTGGATAATAGGCTTTTAATTTTAGAGTCTATACTCATATTAGACAGAATGAGAAATAAAATAACGAAAAAATTGTAATGCAAAACATTTAAAATTACTAAATTATAGAGGAATAGCGTACATCATGCATGGTTGAAATATAGTTCATCTACACATTTATTTCTCTGCATATGCCCACTAGGTTTGGTTTAAAATACACTAGGTTTAACTCCCTTATTCTTTTGGATTCGAAATTTGAAGCTATGTTGACCAATCTCGTTGCTAGGACTGATTGTTTAGATGATACGAAAAATAAGTTGGATGGAATGAGTGATTGAGTTGCTTATCTTGAGGTTGAGCGACGTACTCTTGCCTCAGAAATTGAGGTTGATCAGTATAAGAGAGATACAACTGTTAGGACGACAGTCCTTCAGCCTGCTGGTCAGGCTTTATAAACCTCATGATTCTGACAAAAACTACCTCTATAATATCAAGGTGGAAGTTCCTTGCTTCCGGGGCGTACCTAGAGTAGCAAGATGGTATGAACCACTATTTTCAGTGATATACCATAAGCGAGTAGAGAAAAGTTATGTTTACTAAATGAACCTCAAGCTGAACTTTCCATTAGTAATGTTGAGAGTCTATGCCAGCGCTGTGGCCTATAGTCAATCTAGTACTGGAACGAGTTCAAGGTGATCATAAGAGAAAAGTATGTTCCAATTACTAATCGTGATCGATTTCTTGATTAATGGTAGTGCTAGACTCAAGGATCGCGCTTTGTGACTGAATACATTTGCAAATTTGATGAATTTATGATATGATGTGAGTCTGAGAGTCCCACGATGTCCCTATTCAGATTTCGAGCTGGTCTTAGGGAAGATACACAATGCAAGTTGTACTGACGTCGTGTTGCTATGCTCGATGAGGCCTATTTGATTTTGGAATGAAAATTATTTGAGTTTGAATTTATCTTGTGTGTTATATCCTTGTGAAGAAAAGGGTTGGAGCCTTCAGTGAAAATTCCTAAATACTTTAAGAAACTCAAGGTATCTTTCACAAACTCTTCTTTGAGCCATTCCATTGAGTCAATTCAAAACATGCCAGGTCCAGTCAAAAGTTGAGACCCTTCACTGCAATTATTCTGTTATTATCATCTCCTTTTCTCTTTGAAGTAGAACCGAGCACTGCCCTAGAGCCCACAGAGCACGTCGGCCCTCCCCTCTTCTTTTGACGCTGATCTTCTCTCACCGCTTACTGTCGACGACCCTTGCTGACGTCTGCTGGTTACTCCCGCCGCCGATGATCCTTCGCTCGTCAGCCCGCCTCCTTCCGAGCATAGTGTTGTAGCTTTGCCTACTCTTGCCAGCTAGGTGCAACGCGGATCGACAACTTGAGCTCACGTGCACGAGCCTTGTCTTGGATGGCTTCGCCATAAGCCATCGACATCTGTGCTAGCTTCCTCTGCTCCGCTTGTGACTGTCGCCACCTCTCCGTGCCCGACATCAACGCTGCTCGCCTTTACCTCCGCCATTGCTGACGCTTGCTCGCGGTCGCTGTCGGTCACCACTGATTGCTTGACAATTTCTCTGCCCATCACTGTACTCTGCTTATTGCTTTTCCTCTCACATGCACCATGGCACCTTCGCAGATCCTTGTTGGTAGCCACAACTCCACTCGTATCTCTTTGTTGATCTTTCTTAGATTCAAATCACTAATTCTAGTAAACCTAAAACCTAAAATTTATTTCTGAATTTTCTCGGAAGAAAGTTGATACTCTGAGTTCGAAATTACTTGATTGGCTTGCTAGTGTGACCTTGAAATTATTGTGTGAACTAATTATTATTGGGTAAATTTTATTATGAGAATACCCTTTATTGCATATCTTAGCTTCGATTTATTGAGATGTTTCCTTAAATTCCTTGGTAAATTACTTATATATTATTTGAACTTGCTTATTAAATATTTAAAATTGATTTGCCTGCGAAATTGTAGTCATCTTGATTATCATATAATTATTATTGGTATTCATTCTTATAGCACTTTATGTTATCTGTTAGTCTTATTTACTGATTTTTGTTTAGGACGCATCAGCATATTGTTCCGCATCAATTCTTCGTCTTGTCTTTTCATATATACTCACTCATCTATCATACTATTTTCATTTTTATTGCAATTATTTTATTTGTAACTTGGCATTGGGAGGTATGAAGAATATAAAAATTGTTCATGGTTCATAACCAACGGAGTTAGCTTTCAATTGGTAACAATAAATCTAACAATAATCATACACAAGTATAATTATTTGATGATGGACCAAATCCTTCATAGTAGTTTAGTGATTGATTTGCATTTTTAAATATACCAAAGATACTGCCCATTTACCTTAAAAAAAAGACATTTCAAAGAAAGATACTGCCATCTTGGCTGTGTTAATTACATGCATATTAATGATACTACTAGGAGTGAGAGTTTTGTGATAGTTTGTGGTATCTTGATTCTCTCATTCATAAAAATTAAGATACTAGTGAGGACGCTACAAGTATAATTGGAGCTAGTTATCACACAGAAGCTTTAGGGGTGTTATGTGATGAAAGAATACATCGAAAATCAAAGAAAATTTGTCAAACAGTTAGGTCAGCTTTATTGTATGGATGAGAATGTCATATAATACAAGACTACCAAAAAAGTTAGTTTTAGTGATGAGAGTGTTAAGAGGTTCTTGTGCCAGATGCTGTGGTGTGTTGCTAGGGATCAAAAGGCGGGCTAAAGTCCCTATTGATGTTCTAGAAAACAACGGTTCTTGTACCATATATGAGGGAAAAATCTAGTCTTTTGGTAGTCCTTAGCACATTTTTATTAGAGAATGTTAAAGGTTTGGCACACATTTACATGGAAGACCCTCAGATAATTACATAATCCTAGTGAAATCCTCAGTAGCAAGTGTATCCATAGATCTTCCACAATGACATTGGTAAAAACTAAAAGTGAAACTATCCCATCAATGAATATCTGTTTAGAGTGGATGCTTTAATATACGAGTAAATATCATCTAGGTTCTTGAGGCTTGGGTGTAATATCAAGTAGGTTCACGATTACAAATACCTTTTAATAAGATCCCTAAAGTTAATATTAATATTTAAATTTAGGTCCTTTTACTTAATTTAATTTTTTCAATCTTTTAAATGAAATTTATATTTAAATTAAATATTTGTAATTATAAAATGACAAAATTACCCTCAGTTTTCACCTCTGACTAGCTTAGCAACCTGCGCCCTAGTAGAGTGTGCAGTAGCCCTGGCGAGGTAGCCTACACGCACGATGGCCTACAAGCGGTAACCTGCATGTACAGGGTCTACCCTCGCGTTGATTCATGCGTGTGGTCCCGCGTAGGGCTTCCTCGCTTGCTGATCACCTTGCACGCAAGCTTTGTGCGACTGCATGCGTGTATAGTGCCGGTGAGCGGTAAGTCACAACACCGACTAGAGGTGAGAACTGACGGTATTTTTTTCATTTTATGAATATATATATATATATATTTAATTTAAATATAGGTTATTTTAAAGGATTCAAAAAATTAAATTAAGTAAAAAGAACCTAATTGAAATATTAATGTTAAAATTAAGTGTCTTATTGAAAGGTTTTTGAAATTATAAACCTACTTGATATTTCCCCCAAATCTCAGGGGCCTAGATTATATTTATCTTTAATATATTTCACCTAGCGTATTATTTGTTTTTATTATGCTTGTGTTTTCATCACTCTTGTTCATTATGATGGATAGATTTCCTTCAATGGTACTTTGAAGATGTTGCATTTTTAGTTTAGCATTTTGTTGCTATATAATTGAAGTGTTGTACCGCAAATGATAATTGACAAAGTATCTGCAAAATTAATTGTTAGTGATATAAATGTTTAAATGGGCGAATTGTCAAGCTACAGTGTCAATAAGAAGTGACTATTAATAAAAGATGTCATATAAGATTGGGGAGTGACTTTTAGGCTGTATTTAGTTGAAATGTTTTAGAAATAGAAATACATAGAAATATTTTTTAATGTTATGATGTAAAATAAAGTTATTTTATTATTGAGGATTTAGTTGATGTGAAATAAAGTTAATTTTTTAATAGTAGGATTTGTGTAGGATGTGAAATAAAGTTAATTTTTAATATTTAAATTTATGTACAATGTGAGATAAATATAAAATATTAATGAAAGTATTTTTTGAGGAGTTTGAGGCTTTTTTGGTTCTATCAAATAATGCCTAAGGTAATTTAATCTTGTCTGGCCTTAACTTCTGGAGGCCCCTGAATGTGAATATGAGGGGCTCAAAACGCGATGATAAAAAGAGGAAGAGGGGGAAGAATCATGACTTTGGATTATAGTCACAAGAGGCTAACATGTCCCTTTAGAGTCCGTTGTGTTTGCTTGCTAAATGAAGAAGAAAAATCATAATAGCTTACTCAATATTGTTTGTTAAATGAATCATTACTTGTAAAAATTTCATTACCGCATGATTTTTGTTCTTTCAATCAAAGAAACTTTTGGAAATGATACTTACTCTTCATTCTTTCAGGTTTGAGGCAACCCGGCAAATCCGATTGATCGAAAGCGAAGCTAATGAGCAAGTTAAAGTCAAATCTTCACTGCCAAATGGAGTTGAGTGGCACCTTCCCATTCTCGCCATGACCGCCGATGTGATTCAGGCAACTTACGAAGAATGTATGAAATGTGGAATGGATGGATATGTTTCCAAGCCTTTCGACGAAGAACAACTGTATCAAGCTGTGGCCAAGTTTGTTGCCTCTAATAAACCCGTTGTGGAATCATGATTAACTGTTCTTTTCTCACCCGTCTCAGCTACTTATTCCGTCTCAAAAGGTCATATTCTCACTCGGCTCGGCTCAGCCCGGCTACTACTTCCGTCTCTAAAGATCATAGCTTGAATCCGGAAGATAAACTCAAATGGTATTTTGTGATCAAGAGTTTTCTCCTGCAAGTTCAGGAGCTGGAAGACTGGCTGGAGCTGGAAGGTAAAATTTGACCCTGGATATAGAGGTGTTGTACATGTATGTGGTAATGGCATGTTATTCTTCAGGTGTATATTATGAAATTTTCCCGTCATTATCCATTTCTCAGAATGTTGTTTAGTTATTATATCCCTTCTTTGAAGAAAGCAGCATTTGTTTTTGTATTAGGTTCTGAATTTTGCTTTAAAGAGGAAGAGATTATATGTTGTTGAATCATCACCTATGAAGTAAAAAATATATAAATAAAATAAATACCGTAAAGATGAGATTCTTAAGATAAATGAATTGAGTATGCATGAAATGACGGTTGTCTTAATTGAGGATAAATTTAGAGAATCAATTTAGATGATTTGAATACATATATTGCAGGGCGGTGTTCATATAAAATGAATGATGAGAAGATCAAAATAAATATGAATAGAAATTATAAGGGATGATCATGCATATTTAAATAATGAGCTGTTATTTGATTGGGTGTAATATAACAAAGGATAGTTGCTTCTTCATTCTTTTTTTGATAGAAAGAAATTCGGCTTTTGTCATTGCAGAGGAAGAGATTACTTTGGCCATTGCTGATTTAGTTGAGCTGAAGTTGCGCTTAGTAATAATAGAAGGTTGCTTTCCATGAGCACATGGCCATTCATTGTGAATTATCCAGCCTACTAATTGTAACAAATGATGAATATTTTAGTATTACGCTATTATTTTATAAAATGAAATTTTTTTTTAGACTAACCTTTCAGTTTCTTTCTTTATTCCCTCCTCGTATGGGGGAAAACCCCAACAAATGAAAGAGTTTTAATGAAATTTTGGGCTTCTTCTCCCTCCTCATAAGGAGGGACACCCCAACAATTCTAAAAGAGATAATGAAATGTTATGAAAACTATCATTGTATAGTTGAAAGTGCTTTCTTCTTAAATGTTTAGTTGAAAATGAAGCATTATTGAAGTTATTTTCATCATGCTTTTTGGCCAAAGGGGCTAGAAGAAAAGATGGCATTAGAAAAGTAAGATGAAAAAATGTGTAATGAATAGAACTTTGTGCATAAATATTTTTTAGAGAGTTGATCTAATCTAGATTTAGGGTGTATTTATTTGAATAGAATAATTATTTTATTTCACTCTTATTTCTTATGAAATAGCTATTCTCATAAAGTGAACATGAGAATAGCTATTTTTTATGAAATAGTTATTCTCATGTTTACTTTAGTAGAATAGTTATTCTATAGGAATCTCTATTTTACATTTCATAGTTCTTATACATATACTCATATATGTATGTATGTATGTATGTATATACATATATGTATGTGTATATATATATATATATATACTTATATAAGTTATATTTATGTTAACACGTGGTTCCTGCGCTGCATCCGGACCGTACGCGTGGCGCCTGGCTGGCCTCCACTTGATTGATTGATTTGCTGACTCAGCTCTAGGTTTTGCAGGACATTTGACCAGGTCAACCTCGGCCACGAGGGTTCAACCTAACCTCGTCCCCGACATCTCAGGACCACTCCTATAACGTCGGGCACGAGGTTACGGAGCAACACCTGTCACTATCAACTTCACCTAACCACACCGTTCTCTGTGCAGGCACCCTTCCCCAGAAATCGCAAATCAAGGATCCACATGTTCCGGCCATCGCGGATCCCCAGAAGAAGTACCAGTATTAAAAGTTGTCGTCCTCCTTGCACAGCTGCAGGCCTCTCTAGTGGCAGACAAACGGCACGAACCCAGAGCTTGTCCATCACCTTCTCTCCAGAAAAGCAGGGTGAAGCTACGCACTCCATCGGCTACAAATACCGCTGAACAGTCCACCAAGAACAGAGAGAGACAGAGAGGAGGATCAAGGAACAACGACAGAAATCGCCTAATTTTTATTGTAGAGGCCCCAACTGAGGGGCTCTCCTTCTTCTTCTTCTTCTTCTTCTTCTTCTTCTTCCTTTCTATATAAGAAAGCCATTGTACAAGCCTTCAGGGCACCCTTTTCCTTTAGTGAAATATCTTTGCCGATCAACCGGTGGATGTAGGGGATTTTCTCCCTGAACCACCTTAAATCTCTGTGTGTTTCTCTAGACTCTGAACTGCGGTTTCTCCCTTGAGCTTTCACTTAACAAGCTCACGCCTTTGCGCGCCACCGTCTCCGAACCTCTTCTCTTTGGTGTTTTCCTGGGACCTCCACATCCTACGGTCCAACCCGTCTTGTGCTGGGCCTCTTTCCGAATTCGCACGACCGATGGAAGAATGGTGGCCAGATACGTCGCAAAAACCTAACATCCGCTGCCCGCAGTCCTCACGGCGGGAGAACCCTCTGTTCGAAGCACCGGCGAGCTGGAGCTTCAACTTCAACTTCCGGCAGTCGGCGCACCGGGTCTGCTTCCATCTGTCCGAGGCAACCCTGGTAAGTCTCAGAACTCCAGAGGGATGCTTCGTAATCTCACTGACAATGGTTCAACACCGGTGCTCCCAGGCCCCAGCAGGCCGTCGATCTCCTTAGAGCAGACTCAAATCCAGTAATGTGTCACGTGCACCCTCTCCCGCCGGTAGACGGCGGCTCCTTGTACCGGCCGGACGGCGCTCCTGTACTCTCCCGTTGGTTCCGACAGTTCCTGTTCCTCCCCCGCGGCAGCGGTGGTTCCCGCATTATTTCCCGCCGGTCGCGCCGTCCCAGCCTTCTCTCCTCCCCGGGCTTGGAGTCCCGACCAGCATACCGGTTGTGGTCAGCGGTGGCCCTCCATCAAATACTCTGGGTTCCTCCAGACCAGTCCAACAACGTCCTTTTCGTCTCCAGGGTTCACCAAAAACCCCATTCCACCTTGCGTCCCTACCAACAACCCGCTTTTCTCTCACCTACTTTCCTCCTTTTTCTTGCCGGAAGGGATCCCATCTTTCCGATAGCACTCAGCCCGACTGCGATTTCATGGGCTATCCCTTCTTTTGATCCGATGGCGGATAGATGCACCTTTTTCTCGCGATGCCATCGCGTTTGGCCCCAATACCAGAGGGCACTGGTGGCCCGACCGCGCGCAGACTGGAGGTCTACAGGGGGGCCGTAAACAGGGATGGCCCCCGTGAGCATGTGCTCGTATGGGCGTTTCGAGGCCCTGTCCGGGCGGTACCGCCAGCCGGTACGATTGGCCACGAGGTGAACTACAACATCCTGGCCAATACACTAAGGGAGTAGCATCAGACTGGTCATCAAGTTTGCCCCAAGGAGTACAACATCTCTTCTTACGAACAATTTGGAAAGTGGGAGTTGATCAGCCCGTTTCATAGGAACGGACCCGCCATGGGTCGTCCCTCTGATATCGGTGCTCGCCAACATCAAAGCAAGGCGATGAGAGAAAGCCTCCGGGATTACACCAAAACCGCTTCTTCGCCGCCTCAGCAGAAGCTGAAGATGTAGAACCTACAAGCTGGCCACGCACAACTTTTCCCGCAGAGGCCTCAAGGTAGGGACTATCCAAACCCTACAGCTGGCCAAACCTCGAAGCTATCCAGAGTTGGATGGCAGGGCAAGTCAATTCATGCTTTAGAGGATGCGAACCCTCCCCACAAGGAGCCCGGGGTTAAACAGGAGAGGAAAGCAAGTATGAAAAACATCGGGGTCCTGAACCCTTCGCCACAGGGAATTGCGAGTGGCCAGGCCTCAATGATCGAGAAGCGGAAGACTCGACACGCCCAGCCTCTGAAGCTTCTCTCTCTAGGCCACTCCCGAGTCTATGCGGCGGCCGTCAAGCAGGGCTAGATACACCTGCTCGCCTCAGGCCAGCGCCACACCCGGAAGTGGATCCCAAACGACAATTGTGAGTTCCACGGGAACTATGGGCCAAGCTTTCATAGTGCCGAGCCTTAGACCCTGCTCGAGAAGTTGATGAATTCAGGGAAAGCTTAGAAGCATTCTTGCAGATGGCGCCAACTTTCCACCGCTGCCCAGAAAACGGGAAGGCCCCCCCGAGGTTGCTGAAGCCCCTGCTAAGGCTCGCATCTACAGGCCCTAATCAAAGTAGGGCGACCAATTACCCTCGCCACCAGGACGATCAACGTTATCTTTAAGATCGACCCTGAACTTCTCCCGTCCAAGCGCAGAAGTTGGCGGTATCTCCGAGCAAACACGCCTCCATCCCATCCCCCTTACTTTCTGCAGCAAAAGATCTTCCCCCAGCAGAGGCATCTACATAACGCCCGATAGGGTCGTTGCCCGCATCACCGATTTCGATGTCTGACGGGTGCTCCTTGACTTAGGGAGCGCCGCCGACATCCTGTTTGAATCCGCCTTCTCAGCTGGGACTAAAAAGGCAAACCTCCTTCGCGCTTGGACCACCTTGGCTCATTTTTTTCCAGTGAAAGGGTCCAACTCTGGGATTCAACTTTGCCCGTCTCCTTAAGGCGACGACAACGGTCAACTGCTATGAGTCATGGTCAACTTTCGCAGTCATTAAGGCTACAAATCGGGCTACAACGGCCAACCTAGGAAGACAACTCTAAACTCCTTCGGGATGGTGATTTCCACGCCCCACCTATGCGCCAATTTCGACCTCCAGCCGTCGTTGTCACCATCAGAGGAGACGCCAAACATAGCTACCCGGTTTTCCAAAATATGCGGCGCAGCTTGTGGCTCGATCGAAAACTGGAATCCAGAGGATTCCCAACCAGTCATTACGCAGGAAGGGCGTCGTTCAACGATAGCCTTAGGGGGTTGAAGCTCTGTCCAAAAAATTATAAATATTTTATCTTATTCTGAAATGAGAAGCAGCTCAAGCGGAAGTTACCTTGCCTTGCTTTCCTGAGTACATCGATGTCTTTGCATGGTCTCCTGGAAGATGTTACAGGCATGGATAGGGCCGTCTGCGAGCACACTTGAAGTATCTCAGACTACTCCCCTTATTGCCCAAAAGAAAAGAGTAATGGACGGGGGAAAGACAAGACGCCATTAAAGCAGAAAATTAGCAAATATTGGGCAGGATACATCAGGGAAGTCCAGTACCCCCGATGGTTAACTAACGTCGTATGGTAAAAAAAGGCTAAATGGGAAAGTGAACGGATGTGCGTAGACTTCAAGAACATTAAATCAGGCCTCCTGAAAGACACTTATCCCTCTCCCCCATATTGACACGATGGTACCATTACCGTCGGGTACGAGCGTTATGAATGTTTCCTGGAGCTTTCTCCAAGTATCACCAAATCCTGGATGGCCAAGGAAGATGAGGAGAATACAACTTTCATCACTGTACTAGGCACTTTACTGGTACCGGGTCATGCCCTTCGTGTCCTCTAAGATGTCGGTGCCTACTATCAGCGCATTA
>KZ454479.1:9042-54790 GCA_002786265.1 Apostasia shenzhenica
ATAACATTATAAGTGAACCAAAAAATTGAGGCGCGCTGCCCGCCGGCATCGAGGGGCAGGCGGTCTGCAATGCTCCGCCCGCCGCATTTTTCAGGTCGCCACAGCGCGAGGCAGCCCTCACAGCGCAGACGCCATGCGCGCGACGGTCGAGTGTCGCGCGTTCTGCACGCAGGCCGCGTTCGACAACCCGCAGCCGCCTGGCAGGGGGGCAGCAAGGCGGCCAACCTGCGCGCCCACGCTGGCGGGCGAGGCGGCGCATTGCGGCGACCTCTGCGAGGACGCCGCGACCGAACGTTGTTGGTTACCTGCGCTCGGATGCCGATGGCAGTGCGCTGCTGGCAGCCGGCGCTCGAGGCCGCGCAGCTGCACGCGGCCATGCGCTCCGGCATCCGCTAGTGCGGCGGCGGCCTTAATGACATATTTTGAAAATTAATAGATTAAGAAAGTGTTTTTTTTGTCATTTTACCAATATATAACCAATTCTGTTATGGAGGGACCACGATGTCTATGTAACATATTTTTAGATTTTTGTACTTTTGTGTCAACGTAAGCAAACCACTGGGACTAAATGAAATTACCCCTAATATTAAACTAATCTCCCTTTTAGTCTTTTTTTTTATAATAATTAACCTTAGCCCTTGACATAAAGTATGGTGGAGATCAAATTTGTTAGCCGAGATTAATTGAGATCTATTAATATTGTTATAAAATGATTAAAATGGGATTAGGATTAGCCATTATATATTGAAGAACCAAATTGAAACCGACTAGCAACATAGAATTTCGACGACTAGTCTTCGCAATTAATTTCAACTCATTATCATACTTTCGATATCTCTCTTATACGAAGGAATATCACGACACTAAGATCTTTTCATCAACGATAAACTTTTTGCATATTCGTATGAATCAGAGATGCTATTACGAGTATTTTCCTTAAAAAAAAATAAATACTATTATGAGTTTACAGTTTTAAATTTAATCATAATTGAAATTCGTAATGGTGTAATATAAGTAGTTGTAATAAGATTGATGCATGAATCATTGCATCATTCATGAAAACGCCGCTGAGGTTAAGTGTGAGACATCAAATTTATAATTGCAAGTTTCTCGTATATATCGAGCGCACGATACGCCATGCATTTTGGTCGGTCCAAATAATACTCGTTCCATTGTCATTCTTACTTATCTAATCGTTTGGTCCTTGCATGTGTCAGTATTTGGTCGTTTTGCTAGTTCTATGTCAGAGAAATGTGAAATTTGATCACTTTTTTTATTGCACTGAACCGTTCATATATTTTAAATGACTATTATATTTCCTTATTCTCAGTTACATCTAAAGTTTTAAAATAAAAATAAAAAAACAGAAGTTTTAAAAATTTATAAAAGTTTGTATGGGGATATCTTAATCATAAAAAATTATATGTTTCGCTGTTAAAGATGAAATATTAAGTATATCACACTGAAATATTTCAAAATTACATATTTCACATGGAACTTTTTTAAAAAATTTATGAATTAAATTATATATTGATGCATTTTTATGTATCTTATCATATATATATTGTGTATAGTTAGAAGTCTATAATAGAGATTTTCATCTCTAAATTAAGTTTAATGTAGAATTTTTTTTATAGTTTAATGTAGAATTTATATACCGCTAATTTAGGATTTAGAGTTTAATTTTTAGTATTAAAATAATTTAGGACACAGATGTAAAATCTATAATAAGTTAATATTTTAGTGTGATATACATAATATTTTATTTTGATGATAAATTAATAACCTACTGTGATCTCATTAAGCAGTAGAGGAATCCGTACACCTAAGTTCGGTCATCCTTTTATCAAAAGGATGACACCGACCGAGTGTCCAGACCTGTAGGATCCGTTTGTGTCGTTTGCTATATCATAGATTTGAGTCTGTGCTGTAGTGACGGTACAAACTGATTTGCTCAGTTACATAAAGATGGACCAAAATTTTAAAATTTAAATTTCCCCGCATCTTACCCTCTTCCCATTCTAAAAAATTAAATAAAAGTAAAAAATATTAATATTTAAAAAAGGAAAAGGAAATATTTAAAAAATTTAAAATTTAACTTCTTCCTTCAAATTATATTATTTTTATAATCTTTAAAATATTAAAATGAAGGTTTTTTAAAAAGTTCAAGCTAATTTGTAATTTTCTCATGCAAATTTCCTTTAATAAAAATACAAAAAGTGGAATTATTAATCTCTGTCATGGTCCCTGAAATCAGGAAGCTGAACACATGCACATGGCTCTAACTTTTTCCATCATAATTTATATGAAAAAAACCAAACATCACCTAACCTTTCAAAAATTTGTTAGTTGGTTGCTTTAATTATTCTAGTTAGATTTACATAGAGATAAAAAAAATTTAATAAAATTACATTTTTTTTTTACATTATGTAAAATATTAAATTTCTAGTGAATTACATTATAATTTTAAAGAATACTTACCTACATGCCACACTATTTCGCTTTATTTATACGTTATTCATCCATTCTTAGTTAATTACGCTATGCACACTTAAAACATTATAAAATCTTACATACACACACTTTCACTTGTTTCCATTATAATGAATAATTATAATTTTTTAATAACCTAACTATAGTTAGATTATAAAAAAATTAAACCGTTCATCATATTATTTTAAGAATATTTAAATATATTTTGAGTGAAAATCTTAAAACTTTGATGTTTAGGTTGTGGTAAGGGAAGGAAATATTTGCAATGTGAATTGATTTTAGGACAGATCAACGCTTTAGTGTGACATCGAGGAAGAAAAAAAATGTACTATTAAGGGTAAAAATATAATTGTAATGATTTACTAACGAAATATTTTTTTTCAAATAGATTTTGACTAAATTTTAACTTAAGTGTGTGTATGTAAAGTTTTATAATATTTTGAGTGTGCATAGCATAATTAACTAAGAATGAATGAGTAACGCATAAATAAAGTGAAATGGTGTGGCATGCAGGTAATTAATAAGAGCAATTATTTTAAAATTTTGGGTTTTAAATTAAGGTTCTAAGGTTTGTTTGTTTAGCTAGTTTAAACTAGCATGTCACATTATTCATAAAATTTAATATTTAAAATTAATTATATTTCACATCATATACATAATTTAAAATAAAAGATAAATTTTATTTTATATATTACACACGTATCAAAATAATAACTAACATATATCACATTCTTTATATATCCCAACATAACAATTAAATTTATTTAACATTATTCACAATTTTTAATAAAAAATATCTCCATATAAATTTAATTTTAAACTTATTAAAATTAAAATTTATAAATAAATAGGCCCTAATTAGGGTTTAGAATTTAAGGTATAATTAGATTTTTACTATAATTATTTGTGTAAAATATATAATTTTTTAAATTTTTATGTCATATATGTAAATACCTCATTATTCAATTTAAATTATTTTATAATTTCTTTTATCTAATAAAATTATAAAATATAATTAATACATACTTTAGAAATGATAGATGTAAATTTTAAAATTAATTATAATTATTTATTTAAATTAGATCTATAGATGTAAATATTTAAATATTGAACTAAGTAAAAAGAGTAATTTATGTGATGTGGAAAGTAGGAATGGTTTTTTGGAAAAGGAAAAGGAAAAGGATGATGTTATGAGAAAAGCTTGATTTGTTATATTACTGCAAAAATAAATTTGAATATTCAATTAATAAAAGAAAAGAAAAAAAGAAAAGCTTTTTGAACAGCTTGATTAAATGATTCTTGAATAAAAAAGAAAAAAAATTCATGCAAATATCTGTAAAAAAAAAGCTTTTTTTTTCCTCATAAAGTAATTTTTTTTTTTGAGCTTTCTCATCCTTTGTGTTGTTAGATGATTCATAATTTGAGGAAGCATATATTTGTCAAAAACATTAAATTAAGTGTAATCAAGCCTTTTATGAAATATTAAATCAAGTACAAATTTCATCACCAAAAAATTAGAGCTTTGATGGAATTCATCATATGACATTGAATGAGAAATTAATTAGTAATAATCAAATAAAAAATAAGAAATTCAAGAAAACGTGACACGGAGGTAAAAAAAGTAGTGTGATTGTCGGAGTTATGTTTATTAAGGATAAAGTCATTGGCATGGAAAAGAAGTGCTTGATAATTTGTAGTTTTTCATATAAAAGAACGGATGAATATGGCCCACATTAAAAAGTGACTAGTCTATATGTGTAGGTTCACAATTACATAAAATTGAGATAAATTTTGAGGCTACGATCTTTGTATGCTTGTTGCATTGTGATTTAAACTTTAAATTTGAGACCCACACTTAGCGTGATCCAGTTGAAGTAAGAATGATAAGGGAACTTCTTGAAACGCCTAATCCAACAGCGCACCTCGTTAGTGATTTCTCCTTAAACTAATAAAGTACTACCATACTCTACATAAATGCATCGTGTGGGTCTAGCAGGAAGCTCATCCCAATCCATATCCGCAGTACAAATTAAGTCAACTTAGACATTAATACATTGACCGCAAACATTGACGGCAGCCGCTTAAGTGTCTTTGAGGACATGGGTATTGTACTCCTCCATATTGTTGATGAGATTCGTACAGTGTTGATTCTTTTAACTATAAAGTCGATGCAATAGATTGGTAGAAAGTGATTTTTTTGAAGAAAAAAACTTTTAATGTATACCCAATCATAACTAACCCTCCTACGAGCTTTTAGACAAGCGCTCTCTAAGGCAGGAATTCTTTTTTCTGTACTCCCCTTTTTACTTAGTGGAATTCTTCTAACCTAGCTTCTAGTAGGCACCTTGGTTTTCGGTTATTGATTTCCACGCAAAAATCTCTAGAGCCCTTCGTTTTCATTCGTCGGATCTGCTTGTGAGTTTTCGAGCATCAACAATGCTTTTATTGGTGAATGGCTGAGGACTTGATCATCTATTTCTCTAATGAAGCTTAGAACAAAAAAGCAAATTATATATATATATATATATATATATATATATTGTTAGTGCAAATCATAGTTATTCTATAGACAGATACATATTTTATCAAATATCAACTGTTATAATTAATATAAAGTTATGCAAAAATCTAAAACTGGTGAAGAAGCAGAGATTCATCAGATCTCCAACAATCTAAAACTGGTGAAGAAGCAGAGATTCATCAGAACTCCAACAAAAAGAAAAGAAGAAGAGGGGGAAGAAGCGCCATCATGAAGTTCATGGCACCATCTCCGGCACCGCTGGCAGAACTACCGCTGGCAGAACCGCCGAGCTTTCATAGCTCTGGGTCTCCGGAACTTCCATGATGCTTCCAAGCTCCGGCCGCCACCTCCTGACCTGATCCTCCTTCCTGAACTCCATGATCTCTGCCATTTCCTGCAGCAAATCCTCCAGCCTTCTCCCTCCCTGCTTCTCTCCCAGCTGCTCCATCAGCCATTCCAGCTCCGCCCTCGTAACAACCATCCTGACCTTCTTCTTCCTTCCACTTTTTTCTTCTTCTTCTTCTTCTTCTTTTTTCTCTTCTTTTCCTACTCCGCCTTCTCCCTTCTCCTCCTCCGCCGCCCCCCAACACTGCCGGACTGATCTCTCCATGCAGTTGCCCATCTCTGAAGTTCTTCCAGCAGCTTCGGCCAGGAATTTGAAGCGAAGGGATTAGCCTTTCGGTGTGGGTTTAGGTTGGGGAAGAAGCAGCTGAACCCACCCAAGGAGTGGCTCAGGGCATTTAAAACAGATAAATATTAGGGAAAATTACAAAGGTGAAGGGCTTTTTACTCATTTAACTTTAATTTTAAATAATTAGCTAAAATGAAGCCAATTATAAGTACTTTTAGATTAGTCTTCATCAAAATTAAAATAAAATTGACTAAATTTATTAGTTTTTAGCAAAACTTGAAACCATAATCTTTTATATCTTAAAATGATTGTTAGCCCCATAGCTCTCATCGCCTTTGCGGTCAGGCTCCCGTCAAACCCCGTCGCCTCTGTTATTGAGCAGGCGCCTCGTTCGATAGTTTGACATGTATAACAATAGTGCCTTTACTCATTTGAAAAAAATAAGTAGTTTTACTGAAAAATTTGTGAAAATAAATAAATAAATCATTTATCTATTAGTATATTTATTTATAAATTGGCATTAACTCTTTCAGTTGCATATGTAAAAAGGGCACTTTCATTAATAAAAATTGTGAAAAGTCGACTATAAAACAACATAGCTGATCTTCGAATGAATAATTTCTTAGTGATGTTTATTAAGATAGATATATTAAATAAAGTTGATAATGAGTTGATTATTAAATGCTTTCAAAATTTGATAAATCATCGAGATCAATTATAATATTATTTCATTATATTGAAATTTTAAATAAAGCAAATTATTTATATTAGTAAGAATTTTAATTTTTTTTAACATTCTTGCAATTTAAATGATCTTCTAATTTGAGATATTGTCTCTCCCACACTACACAAAATTAAGTTTTAATAATATTATTATAATTTTAAACAACTATAATATTTGAAATATATTTTTAGTTCAAATAAACATATAAGTCGAGACATACTCGAAAAAGTAAAACTTGAATTAGGCTCAAATCTCTTTCATAAGTACTATTATTATTATGTAAACTCATAATAGTATCTTTTTTTTAAGGAAAATACTCATAATAGCATCTCTGATTCATGCGAATATGCAAAAAGTTTATCGTTGATGAAAAGATTTTAGTGTCGTGATTTTCCTTCGTATGAGAGAGATATCGAAAGTATGATAATGAGTTGAAATTAATTGCGAAGACTAGTCGTCGAAATTCTATGTTGCTAGTCGGTTTCAATTTGGTTCTTCAATATATAATGGCTAATCCTAATCCCATTTTAATCATTTTATAACAATATTAATAGATCTCAATTAATCTCGGCTAACAAACTTGATCTCCACCATACTTTATGTCAAGGGCTAAGGTTAATTATTATAAAAAAAAAGAGTAAAAGGGAGATTAGTTTAATATTAGGGGTAATTTCATTTAGTCCCAGTGGTTTGCTTACGTTGACACAAAAGTACAAAAATCTAAAAATATGTTACATAGACATCGTGGTCCCTCCATAACAGAATTGGTTATATATTGGTAAAATGACAAAAAAAACACTTTCTTAATCTATTAATTTTCAAAATATGTCATTAAGGCCGCCGCCGCACTAGCGGATGCCGGAGCGCATGGCCGCGTGCAGCTGCGCGGCCTCGAGCGCCGGCTGCCAGCAGCGCACTGCCATCGGCATCCGAGCGCAGGTAGCCGACAGCGTTGGGCCGCGACATCCTCGCACCGGTCGCCGCAATGCGCCGCCTCGCCCGCCAGCGTGGGCGCGCAGGTGGCCGCCTGCTGCCCCCACCTGCCAGCGGCTGCGGGTTGTCGACCGCCTGCGTGCAGACGCCGGCACTCGGACCGTCGCGCGCATGGCGTCTGCGTGTGAGGCTGCCTCGCGCTGTGGCGACCTGAAAATGCCGTGGCCGCGCGTTGCCGGCCGCTTGCCCTCGGATGCCGGCGACAGCGTGCTGCCGACTGTCGGCACTCAAGCGCAAGCGACTTGTCTGCGGACACACTGCGCGAGGGTAAAATCGTAATTGAAAAAATATTTTATTTTATTTTTTTGATTAAATAACGGTATTTAAAATAGAAAACCTTATGTTGGACCTGATTGGAAGTTTTTTAAAAATAACTAGGGCCCTGGTGACCTATATAGTAATTATTGTGAACCTGGACGATATATTTTAACATTTGTGAATCTGGACAGTAAATTAGACAAATCTCAAGGGCCTAAGTAAAATTACCCGTTAATATTATCATGATGTCACGTTATATTATACAGAGAAAATAATTATTTAGTTTGACACTATTTTTAGATAATTTTTTAAAAAATTATAGAATTATGACTCAACAGATAATATTTAGATATTATGACATTTAGATAGCATAACATAATACCAAAATAACATTAAATCAGATGCCTCATAAGATTAATTGCTCGAGATTTAAGCAAGGGAGAGGGGTCGGCCTTGATCGAGGGGTTTTGTTGGGCAAAATTTTAGCCTATTAGCTCACATAAGCTCAAAAAAAATTTCAAACTCAACATATTTTTCCTCACCATTTTGAGTACATAAAATAAAATATTCACATAAATATAAAATAGAAAAAAAAGTAAATAAAATAATGTAAAGAGGATAATGATAAAAATCATTCTTAAACTAATTACGAGATTGTCATCATAGTCAGTATCGAGTTTCTCGACATCAATTTCTCTCGTGAAATTAGTGGACTGCTTTTAGTTCTTTTAAATTAATTTTGAAGTATTCAATAGTGATGTACTTAATCCCAACTTGGGATACATTTTTATAATAATTTTGTGCTAAAAAGTAATAACAAAGGTGTTGTATAACAATAATATGTAAAATATGAGCTTTGCCTTAAATTAAGTTTTAGTAAATTTAAAATATAATTAAATTATAATCAATAAATTTATTAGTCAATTATTAAAGATACATAATTTTTTTCATAAAATATCTTTTTGTCAAGATTAAGAAAAATGATCTTACACCACAAATGCTAAGACATAAAATTGATACACAGAAGGATGTATATCTCAATAAATTGTTGCATTATAATAGAAATAAATTAAAAAACTATATATATATATATATAAGTATTTATGTATTATGTATTTATGTTCAAATAAAAAAATGTTGAAGTGTTTTTACTTAAAATTTACACACTAACTTGTCTTTTGCTTATGATTTGCATCTCTAATACTTTGCAGGGATAGTGTCCAACTACGGTTGTTGTTATGAGTTAGCTCTGTATTCCCAGTGTTGAGCTTGGACAATAGAAGAGTTGCGTCCTTCTTCGTCAGCACAATCTTCACTCTCACGAACCCATCACCATCCTTCGAATCTCCGCGAGAATTCACAATTCTTCGGCTTATCGATATTGGATGCCGCTTAACAAAAATCTCATCAGAAGAAGAAGCAGCAGCAGCAACACTGGTTCTTGCGTCTGGCTTAGAAACATGGGCGAAAGAGTTCCCCATCGATGAAGATTAACGAAGAGAGAGGAGAGGGGATAAGTAATGGGAATGGAATTTGGAGAAAGGGTTGGTTGATAGGAATTGAGGAAGAGGTGGAGGGAGAGGGCTCTGCATTTTATATGTGCTGATTTGCATGAGCTCCTCCTACGGAATGATAGACCGTTGACTGTGACCGTCCAACTTGCGAGTTTGACGGTCAAGATTAACCACATGTGTTCCCATAATGAGGAAATTTTATATTTATTTTTTTTATTCGTAATTTTTTATATTTATTAAAAAGGTATAATTAACTACATGCCATACAATTTAATTTTATTTATATATTGCCCATTTATTCTTAATTAATTACATTATGCATATTTAAAACAATACAAAATCTTACGTACACATAAAACTTAATCAAAATCTATTTGAAAAAAAAATCTATTAGTAAATCATTAAAATTATATTTTTACTCTCAATAGTATATATTTTTCTCTTCTTCAATATCACACTAAAGCGTTGATTTGTCCTAAAATTAATTTACGTCGCGGATGTCTTCATCCTTTGCCGCCACCTAAATATTAAGGTTTTAGGATTTTCACTCAAAATATATTTAAATATCCTTAAAATAATATAACAAATGGCTCAGATTTTTTGTAATTTAATTATAGTTAGGTTATTGAAAAATTATGATTACTCATTATAATAGAAATAAGTTAAAATATTTGTATGTAAGATTTTATAATATTTTGAGTGTGCATAGCATAATTAACTAAGAATGGATGGGTAAAGCATAAATAAAATTAAATTGTGTGGCATGTAGGTAATTATCCCTATTAAAAAAGGGGGATCAACGGGTTTTAATGTCTTGGGATTGTAGTTTTTTTCGCGTTTAAATCGAGTATTATTAATTATTAATTTTATGTTAAAATTTGTATATTTATTTAATACATAGTAATTATTATATATATATTATAGTTTTGTATTTTTATATCATATTTTCTTCAATATATGTATGCTATTTAAAACATATGTATACGTCAGGGCGGATGCAGGTTTGGCTCTGGGGATGCAGTTGTACGCCCAAAAATTTTAATAAATTATATAATATGTTACATAATATAATAATATATTTAATTAATTAATATTAATTATTTATTAAATTTATTATAGTATTCCCATAATTTTATTCATTGAATTTCTTTTCAATTAATTTCTTATAACTCAATAAAATTAGATAATTATATATTTGATATGCACAATAATATTATGAAGTAAGTTTATTCATTTGAAAGAAATTAATAGTCTTGCTAAAAAATTAATAAAAATAAATAGATATGTTATTTATTCATTAGTCTGTTTGTTTATAAATTTAACATTGAACTCCTTCAATTATCACTGCAACCGTAGAAAGGATATTAATTTTAAGTAATGAATATTGTGAAACGTCAACTATGAAATAAGTAGGCGATCTTTGGATGAATGATTGATTGGTTAAATTCATTGAGATGAATGCATTCGAAAAGTTGATAATAAATTGATTTTAAAATACTTTTAAAGTATAAAAACTCGTCGAACTTAATTGTAATATCATTTTATTATATTTAAAATTTACATAAAATTATTTTTATTACTAAAATTTTTAATTTTTTTGATATTTTTAATTAAAATAATTATAAATTTTACAATACTATTCTAAATAGTTTATCAAAGCTCTGATCATGATCTTGGCTCCGCTGCTGTGAATACATGTAAAATATTTTTAAATAAAATTTTAAAATCATAAATACATATTAAAATACAGATATCAAATTGATTATGAATTAAATTAATTTTATCTTGAGTGACCTAACTTCGAGTCGAGTTCACGTCAAATAAAATACAAATGAGTTTCGAATTTTATATGCTTTAACTTGATCTTAGTTTATGTTTTCTCATAATTTCTCTAAAAGTATTTTTATTAATATTTTATATTTATTTTATATCAAATAAAAATTTAAAATCAATTTTATTTATCCCACGCAAAATTTTAATTTTAAAACTTAATTTTATTTAGCATCATACTTTACTTAAAAAATATTTTTATTTTATATTTATTATTTTTTTAATAATAAAATAATTTTAATTCATATTATTATAATATTAATCAATTAAGGAGAAGTCACTTCCGTTTTCGTCAGCCACGAGCTTTTGAATCAGCCGATATTTGAGAATTATTTACAGAATTTTTTTTTTATTTTTTGATAAAAAGAATTTTTAAATTTTAAACGTCGTTGCAACCGATTTGGATTCTGTCCCGCTCAAGTGATGCCACGTGGTTAAAACATATTGGCTGTTAATTTCAATTTTGAAAACTAATAATTCTCTGTTGAATTGTGGAGCGGAACAAAAATATCGCAAAAAGACAGAAACAACACGTGCGAGTATTTTACTTGCAGAAATTAATTTTATGATAAAATGTATATATTAAAAAATAATATTAATTATTATATATAAATATATGAAAGATGTGATGTAAGTTATTATGTTGTTAAATTTATAGAATATAAAATAAAATTAATTTTTATTTTAAAATAAACATATAAACAGAAATATAATTAAATTTTTACAAATAAGTGCCTGATATAACATGCCAAGTTATATTTGACATAATTAACTTAATTTCAGCTAAACATAAATAGTCGCTAAGCCTTCAATGAGATTTTCATGAATAATGGTTATTTAAGATTAATAATTAGGAAATAAGCTAATTAATTATATTTATTAATTTGGTTTAAAATGAGCATAATTGTAATCCCAATAAGGAATGGCCCAATGACCGAGCGACCCTTCGGATTTTTCTCTTATTTCTGGGTGACAATGGACAGCTCCTCTAATAGTCGAGTGATAGTTCGAATTTCTTTTTTGTTACTTTTGTGTAAGTTGCTCGGTTGTCGAGCCATTCTTTTTTGGACCTCCTCGAACATACAAATTTTTAAAGAACATTACCACATAGTCCTAATAGTTGACTAATAAATTGACAAATCATAACTTGAAATTTTAATTTACTAAATTATCTAGTATATTAAAATATAATTCATCAGACATCAAATAATTTAATGAATTAAAGGTCTAAATCATGATTAAATAATTTATTGATCATTTATTAAAGATTGCATATCATTTTTTATTTTAAAATTAATTATCAGGCATAAGCAATTAAGAATTCACTAATTAATCTTAAAAAATCACTGATGAAAATAAAAGGGTTAATAACAATTAGGTAATTCAAATTTGAATTTATATACAGTTGAATTTATCTAATTTTTAAGTTAATTAAACTGATCTTTCAATATCAATAAAAATATCTAATAAAAAATATTTTTTTCTAATTACTAGATCATATTAAACATTACATTTATTTAAAATATTAATACGATTTTTAAATTAACAAAAAAAAACTATTTATTAGTTTTTTTATTTATAATAATGGACTAATTTGTACTTTATCTCAAACAAAAACGCCAACTTAATTAATATAATTACTATTAACAAAAAATAAAAATAATTGTTTGCATGTATGACGTGATAGGAAATCAAACACAAACAGCTTTAGCTTTCATCATGAATGTAAAGTCATTAATTTTTTGGTTCGTAACAGAATTTATTATCATATATACATCTATGATTAAGTTATTTTAATTTGTTTTTATTCTTCTTTGCTTCACGTGCAATTACTGGCTAATGGGATTAACGCACCTGCTTAATTTTTCCTTCGTTAAGGAGGGTTTCAAGAATTAATCCACGGCAAGGGTTTCGTGTAAAATTGAATCTTGGAACATTCAAATAATAGAATCCTTTTTTTGCTTTTATTTTCTTGGGAGACAGGCGACAACTGACCAAGAAAAAGACTAGTATTGGTTGTTTATTGGGAGAAATTATTAGATTTGAACGATACAAAAGATGGTCGCATTTTCGATGGCCTATTACATTACAATATGCAGCCTTTGCGACATTAACACAACTTAAATTAAGTATAATTATAAAAAATTGAGTATGAATATAAAAGTTGTACTAAGTATGAATAATAAAATGTAATTTTAAGAATTGCATATTGTCAAGAAAAAAATATTGACTAGCTCATATTTAACATGCACTATTATGTACTTAATATATTATATGCTTATTAATATATATATATATATATAGCTTAACTATGCATTTTTTTTCATAGTTATTACTATCATACTTATATTTAATATTATAATATTCATACATACGACTTAATGCTATTTTGTTATAAACAATATTTACTTAACACTTTGTGTTAGTAATTAATATCATATAATTTGTAGGACAATACATAACACTATTTTTATCATGATACACTAACTTTATCATGATACACTAACTTGGACTGTCTGCTCAGGCAAATGTGCATGACCTAACAGTGGCTATATTTATGAAAAATTTAAAATAAAATTAATTTTAGAGTAGATGTTTGTTAGGTCATATTTATGAAAAATTTAAAATAAAATTAATTTTAGGGTAGATGTCACCTAAATCTCTGATGTTAGGAGATAACATCATATAAAAAATTCATAATTTTAAAATTTCATTAATTAGGTTAAGTTTATTTTATATATTATCCTTGATTTTTTTGTTAAAAGGTAAAAGATCAAATTTAAAATTATTTAATTTTAACTTTATTTTCTTTATCCCTCTCTTTCTTCAGCTAGATAGACGAAAAAGAAGAAAGAATAGTAAAATAGTAGGCATATATTTATATAAAAAAAGTAGGCATATATATAATTTTATTAATTAAAAAATCATTTTTTTGTTATTTACTGACATAATGGTAATGGAATTTGTTATAAGAAACCTAAGTGAAGAATTCACGTTAACCTCAAAGACCAAATTGTAATTAGTTTCCAAACTTATAGACTCAAATAAAAAAAATTTAAAATTATAAATCTACATGGTATTATCCCATAATTTTAGGGATATGAACTATATTTATTGTTTATTTTATTTTGAAATGTGTGTAAAATGTGATATAAAAGTAATTTTTTATTTTAAATTTTATAGATTATAAAATAAAATTAATTTTACATTATATCATATAAAAATTGAAATATTTTTAATTTAATATTAAAGTTTGGGTTTGATTTGAGGCCAACAATAAACTCCTGGATCAGATCAGTAATGTATGCTTTATTAATTGTGGTTTTATCATTACCTGCAGTCTAGGAATATTGTTCTGAAGGCCATCAAACGTTAGGGTAACGGAGCTATAGGTAACTATATATGCGTATATGTGACAATAACGCTTTATTTACTATCCTACTTAAGTCTATGTATCATCAAGCTAATTTTGGTAAATTGAGAGAGGGAGAGAGAGAAGAGCCGAAGCGCACGTAGAACTATGTTTTCGTGTGAATGCACTGAACAGAAAAATGCAAACCTATCAAATGAGCTGTTGAGAGATTCTTATGGAGACGACTTTTGCATCACACCCACTGCTCCTCATAGCCTGGAACCTCACGTGAAGCCCTGCGAGCAGTATATGATACAAATACTCAGGAGTCAAGTTTGAATTATATGATTAAAATATGTAATTTGTAGCATAAGTTATGTTTAAGAATTGAGATTTCAATGGTAATAACCTACTTAATTGAAGTACATAGCACTGATATTCATAAAAATAAGAGAAGGATTAATGTGAGACCCACTTCACCTCACCCTACTAAAACAATAAAAAAGCTTAAGAATAATTAAAGTCTCAAGTGTAAAAATTAAAGTTAATTGTAATTTATCTAGAAAAAGTATAAAATACTTTCACAAACTATGGAACTTATACACAAAAGGTTTGAAAGCATAAAAGATCAAGAAGAGTTACGTAGCTTCAAATTTACATAAGATAGTTTTTTTTTTTAAGAAGAATGGACAAACTAGAAAGGCAGTGTGACATGTGAAAAACATAAAAGAGTTATGTAACTTCTAGTGGACGAGTCACGCTGGATTCAAATTCCTTGGGAGAACTGATTGGAAAGAGCAAATTAATCAAGAGTGAGAACAAGATTTCTCGACGAAGTTCTTTGAGCATATTGTTGATGCAACTCATCATCAGTCAAGATCCTAGGGCTGATCGGCGGTGAGCAACAAAAAAGTTGAAAAAATGGAAAGAAATAGAGAGAAGGAATTTGCATGGAAGCCCAAAACAGGAGAAAACCACCTCTAGCATTTGCAACTTGAAAATAACTATGCATTATTGTTTACAGGTGAATTAATGAAGCTAGGGAGATATTATATACAGAGAATAACACTCAAATTTTGTGAATGTAAATGTTGCTTTGTTAGTGCATCAAGACCTATTTATAAAAGTAAAAAGGTAATTTAATTAGCATAATGAGTGTGACTCCTAATTCCTTCAACTTTAAGTACTTTGAGGAATAACGTTTAATACATTGTGATCAAAGATCAATAGGTAAACACTTTTTGGTAAGCTTTTGCTTGAATGGCTGTCAAAAGCTTTCCTTTCATTGAAGGGATTGGAGAACAACGGGATGCTGTACTAGGTGTTATTGAAATGTTGTTCCTCAAGATACTTCCAGAATAATATATAGTTCCCCAAGAAGTGGCTTCCATTCCTTATTCAGCTTTCATAGGGAGGCTTGTCTTCGTGACAGAAAAATTATTAGGTGCGGACGGCGCATTGTTTGGACGCCCAATCAAAGGGCGCCACGTGTGTCCGGATCCAGCTGTATGACACACGTGGCGCCCTCTGATTGGGTTCCGGACGGTGCGCCGTCCGAACCCAATAACTTCTCCTTCATGACATGCCTACAGGCTACAACTGAGATGTGGCATTGCATTTTGAGTTAACTATCAACTAACTGTTGTGAGGATAAATGTATGATTAAGATATCTTCTTGTAATTGTTCTCTCTAGTTTAAATACTAAGGTTGAAACCAAGGTTTTCAGAACCGGACCGAAAATCGAACCGGTCAATCGACTGGTTCATGGTTTTATCGGTTCAACCGGTTGAACCGCGGTTCAACCGGATGACTTAATAATTACATCATAATTACATTTAAAATTTCTAAATATAAGATTAATTTTTAAAATATGATAAAAATTATTTTTAAAAAAATAATTTACGAGCAGAAGGATCTTGGAGACTTAAATGAGTACCGGCGCAGCACTGCGGCTCAGAATCCTTAGACGACGAGGCAGAAATCATAGATCAGAGGATGAGGAATTGTGGAAGGCGGACTGGCGGACGACTCAGAATGACAGAAATTAGAAAGATAAAACGGAGAAATCGGAAACCCTAGAAACTTTGAATCCTCAATCCTCCGCTCCGCTCAAGCGCTCCGCTCAGGCGCCGCTCCGCTCCTCTCCGGCGCCGCTCCGATCCGCGCCGCTCCCGCTCCCTCTCCGAGTCGCGATCTTGTTCCCGGAGCCCTCGCTCAAATCCGATTTGACCGGTTAATAACCTGCTCGTCCGGTTTAGCGGTTGAACCGGTTATTACCGGTCCAATCTGATTTTTTATTGATTTGAGTTTTAACATTGAACCAGACCGGACCTTGGGCCGGTTCGACCGCGAACCGGTTGAACCGGTCGGTCCGGTCCGGTCCGGTTTTGAAAAACTTGGTTGAAACAACCCATTTTATTCCTAATTTGGTATCAAAGCTGCTGCAGCCGCCTTATCAGCAACTCGCCACTCGCCGCGCCTGTCTCGCCACACTCGTCGCACGAACCACCGCTCACAGCTCTCGCCGCTCTCGTCCCACTCGCACCATTCACCCCAAGCACCACTCAACAGCCTTCCCCACTGTCGCTGTGTGTCCCGTGATTCCTTCATGTCGGCACTGCAAGATAAGCTTCCTTCGACTCATTTCTAGATCTGCGCCATCAAACACAAATTTGCACAAAATCAGTCCTATTTCCATTGAGCCCTTACTGATCTGCAATTTCGCCACACCATGATGGATCTTCCTCCTCTTTGATCTTTTTTTTTTCGTTCACTTAGCTGTTAGTTTATTCAAGCCAACTTGTTCCAGCAGCCTATGATGGGCAAAATACTTTCAGCAGCAATGAAGAGATTTACAATAGCACAATGTATTTTCAATAACCAAGATCACACTTCCTCCACCATTAGAACCAACGGCCTGTGATTCTATATCAACGGCTGCCTAGGCGCAACCATTGCCGCATAGGTGCAACATTTTTCCCTGTTGCGTTGTCTTGTCGCGATTTATTGTAAAGAATTTTCTCCCTTTATTAATTCTTTGTGCTTCGCAGATCTGAGGTCTTTACCATGATCGATAGGGAAGAAACAGAAAAAAATAATACAGATAGTGGCGTTCCCAATGTGATCCAATATGGAGGAATGATGGAGAACCCTTTTTTGCAAATTAGCACTGTGAAATTGGATGGACCACGTACCTATCATCAGTGTTCTCATTCTATAAGTTTTTCTTGAGATCTCGTTGTTTAGAAAAACATATTACAGGAGCTAAGCCCAACTGAGTTTAGACAGTGTAGGATACATGTAGTGGGTGACAAAGAACTCACAGATTATTATTTGGCTTCTGCATTCAACGATTCCCGATATCAACTACCCATCTTTTGTGATACTGCAAATGAGATGTGGGACACAGTGGCACAGACCCATTCTCGGAGAGGAGATATCGCTCGGGCTTATGAGCTTCAGTGCAGGGTTCAAAAACTTCGTCAAGGGAAAATGAGTGTTATTGCTTTTGTTGTAGATCTAAGGCATTAGTGGGTTAAGATTGATTCCTAGTGTACTTTTTCACCAACGAATGAACAAGATATTGCTGCCTTCTAGAGATACATTGAGAGGGAGCGAATTTTTCATTTTTTATCAGGGTTCAATCCCGAGTATGATACTATTAGAGGTCATATTCTTAGCAAAAGAGATAATTTACACTACTTTAGGAGGTCTTTTCAACCATATTAAGTAAAAAGACACATAGACACGATATGCCCATCAAGAGTTCACCTGTGTCAGCATTAGTGGCCATTCCGCTGAAGGATGAGAAGGGAGTCTATCAAGTGTGAATACTACAACAAATCTAGTCATACTCTTGATTTTTTGCTAACAGCTACATGGGAGACCCATCGTGGAGGACAAGGATGTGGTACTCGAGGCAGACGAAGTGGTAGTCGTGGACAGAGCCAAGCCCATTTCTTTCAGAATTAGGGGAACTGCACTGATCCTGATAGTACTATGACTATTGATTGCAAATGTTTCGAGATATCTTGACTAAATTTGAGTCTACTGATATCGAATCTTCCAATAAGAGTTCAATTCCTACACCTTCTGATCATACTATCTCTAGCACATATGTTGCCCAAACAGGTAAACTTTTAAATGCACATCTCAATAGTAGTTATGAATCTAGTTCTCCTTGGATCATAGATTCTAGTGCCACAAATCATATGATCATCATATCTAGCATATTTACCTCATATGTTCCTTGTTCAAATAAAGATAAGATTTGCATTGCTGATGGCTCCTTTACTCTAGTCACTAGTAAAGGTATCGTTAAATGCTTATCATCTCTCGGCCTTCCTTCTGTTTTACATATTTCTAATTTTTCTATGAATTTATTATCTATTAGTTCCAATACTAATGATCTAAACTGTAAAGTTACATTTTTTCTTCTTATTATTGTATCTTCCAGAGGCTAATAATGGAGGAGATCATTGGAGTTGGTAAAATGTACAATGGTCTACTAAATAACAGTGAGCTGATCAGCAGAAAGACTGGGTTGACGACATTTATTTCATCAAAGGACGAAACTAGAAATATCTTATTACTTCATCGTAGGTTAGGACATTTATCTTCTGTAGCTTTATCTATATTTTTTTCTACTTTTAGTAAAAAGCAAGCTTTGATATGTGGTGCTTGTGAATTTGCAAAATTAACTAGAAATACTTGTGCATTCTTTGAAAATAGAAGTAAAAAATCTTTTGATTTAATGCACTCTGATGTATGGGGTTCTTGTAGCACTACTTCTTTATCTGAATACAAATGATTTGTGATATTTATTGATTATTATAGCAGAATTAGTTTATTTGCTGAAATACAAGCATGAGGTGACTCAATCATTTATTAAGTTCTTTCGGATGGTAAAGAATTAATTTGAGATGAGGATTAAAATTCTCCGATTTGATAATGATACAGAACATATGAATAAAATGTTTCAAGAGCTTTTGAAAGACCACAGTATTATTCATCAAACAACATGCGTGGATACTCATAAACAAAATGAGATAGCTGAGAGAAAGAATAGGCACTTGTTAAACTATGAATATGCCAAAGTATTTGTAGGGAGAGGCAATTTTGACTGCTGCCTATTTGATCAATCATATGCTCTTAAGAATTTTAGAATTCAAGACTCCTCTTGAGTGTCTGAAAGGAGAAATAACTTACATTGTTCCACCCAAAGCATTTGATTGTGTATGTTTTGTAGGAGACCATAGGCTAATGGTGGAAAAGTTGGATTCTCGTGCATTGAAACGTGTATTTATTGGATACACGCTGACTCAGAAAAGGTACAAGTGTTATTATCCTCCAGAGCGACGTATGTTAGTCTCCATGGACATGATTTTTAGAGAGCATCAAGCATATTATACTCATCAGGATGATAAGAAAGAAAATGATGGCAATCAACATGAAAGACTTGGAGTTCTTGATGAGTTCCTTATCACTCCTATTTATTCTGTTGATCACACTAGTCGTGAGGGAGAGAGAATTGAAAAGACTGTAGTGTCTCTTGATTATGAAGATGACAATCAACATCCGAAAGGTAAAATTAAAGAGATTGTGGTGTCTCTTGATCATGAAGAAGAAAACCAGTATTCGAGAAGTGAAGTTGAACGGACCAATGCACATTTCCGAATCTCCATAATTTTCCTACAGTTGCTCCCTCTGATCCCACTCATTTAATTACTAATTTTCTTCCTTCATGTTCTACTTTTTTCGATTTAGGCTTATCCATCGCTCATCGTAAGGCTTTTAGAACCACTAGTCTCCCATGTCGCTATCATTATGATATTTCTAATTACGTTTTCTATGAAACTCTATCTCTTGAGTACAAAATTTTTATTTCAAACTTGTCATCTTTTAATGTCCAGTGTGATTGGAAGGTTACTATGACTGATCCTTATTGGAGAAAATGGAAGAAGAGATGAAGGTTTTAGCTAAAGATAATACTTGGGACTTGGTGTCATTGTTGCAAGGGATTTGACCAGTTGGATGTAAGTGGATATTTACTATAAAACACTCCTAAAGAAAATGTTGATAGATACAAGTCCAGATTTGTAGCAAAAGGGTATACACAAAAATATAGTGTAGATTATAATGAGGCATTTGCACTAGTTGCTAATATGAACTCAGTTCATACCTTGATATCCTGTGTATCTAATCTTGGTTGAAAAGTATTTCAATTAAATGTGAAGAATGCTTTTCTCTATGGTGATTTACATGAAGAAGTCTATATGAAGATTCCACCTGGCTTTGCTAGAAAAAAACTACAGGGAAGGTATGTAGGTTGAAACGTGCCCTTTATGGGTTGAAGCAATCACCACGCACCTAGTTTAATAGGTTTCAAAAGACACTCACTTCAATGGGGTACAAGCAAAGTAACGCAAATCATACCTTATTTTTCAAACATATTAAAGAGAAGGTACCAGTCTTAATAGTTTATGTAAATGACATCGCAGTCATTGGACATATTATAGAAGAGATCTCAAATTTAAAAAACAAGTTGGCACAAAAAATTGAAATGAAAGATTTGGGAGAGCTCAAATATTTTTTTGGCATTGAGGTACCTCGATCTAAGCTTGAGATTTTCCTCTCTCAAAAAAAATATGTATTAGATTTATTATCTGATATAGGCATATTTGGTTGTAAACTTGCATTTTCTCTAATTAATCAAAATTATAAATTAGTTGGAGAAGTTGGCGAACCTATTGACAAAGAGAGATATCAGAGAATAGTTGAGAGGCTTCTTTATCTATCTCACACCAGACCTGACATAGCATATGCTGTGGGTATAGTAAGTAGATATATGCATAATCCTCGAGAAGCAATCAGTAAATAATCCAATTCAATACGAAGCAATCAGTGGTAGCTCACTCTACTATGGAGGCAAAATATCGAGTAATGGCTCAGGGAGTCACTGAGTTGCTAAAACTCTTTTATTCGAGCTTGGCCTCCTTCCTCAAATCCCACTTATGCTTTATTGTGATAACAAAACTGTGATAGATACAGCAAATAATCTTATTCAACACTATAGAACTAAGCATGTGGGATTGATAAGCATTTTATCAAAGAAAAGCTAGAAGCTAAGAAGATTTATATACCGTACAAAAAAGTCTAAGCTCTCAAGTATTTTCTTTTATTGTCACCAAAATGGGTATACATGATATTTATGTTCCATATTGAGGGAGTGTTGTGAGGATAAATGTGTGATTGAGAATTTTTTTTATCATTGTTGTTATTTATGGGTATACTCTTGTAATTGTTCTCTTTAGTTTATATACTAAGAAAAATTAAGGTTGAAACAACCCATTATTTCCAATTCTAACTAACCTAGCTTCACGTCACTTCATGTGAGGCCCAAGCAACTTAATTCCAATCAATTGTTGCCATGTTAGCATGGCTAATCTTTAAAGGGCATGAGATGAATAACAATTCATTGCTCTTCCTCAGTTTTCCATTCACTGCTCTTCCTCAGTTTTCCTCTTTGCTAGCGCTGCATAGTTCTTAAAGGCACCATGTCTTCTTTAATTTGCTCAAAAACTAAGCATCAAAGGCGGCAAAGAACCAGGGGAGTTTTTGTTCATTTTGCTCTACTTCTTCCTAAGCCTCGGAGAAGAAGCTTAACGTAGGACTTGATTCTTTAATAATTTCCCAGCTAAAAGGATATGAGGTCATTCCAAATGGTTCAATCAGGTCCTGCTATTAATAATTTTTTCTTAATTTTAACTCAGATGCCTATATGAAACTTCAGTTCTCTTTCGTTAGTGTGCAACCAAGCCCTCTTCCCTCTCCAGAAGGAAAAGGCGGGGTCGGGCTCTTGGGGATCTAGGATATCAATATATCATTACTCAACTGAAGCCATGGATTAAGGATAGTTGACTGAGCGGAACATGCTGATAGAAATTAAGAATAGGATGTACATGAAATCAAAAATAACAAAATGGAATTGTATGAAGTATGCCAATATGCTTGAACCTATATGTAAGCTATTCAAGTTCTCAGTTGAAACATAGCTTACGAAAATCGAATCTACAAATATGAGCATGTAATTCCATAGATTACCCTGGTTTAACATGTCTTTAGAGAATGAGTGAGAGTTCGAACTTACGTCTTCTAATTTTTTCTTACATAACCACGCAGCATCTAGTTCACAAAGCCAAGGTAAACGTTCTTATTACCTGAGATTAAAAGAAAGCTTCTCACCTTCGTTTGGCTGAAGGTTGGTGTTGACAGCGACAGCATGGTTCGAGAGTCTTGCCTTGGGTTGCCAGTCACAGGCGTCTCCAATCCAACTAGAGGTATGAAGCAGAGCTGCAGCCATGAAAACCAAGTTTTTCATATGATTTCAGATTAATGGAAATTCGTGGTGATTTTGAGGAGTTTGGGTGTCGAGAACGGTGACCAGCAGTGTCAGGGGAGTAGATCTTCGTGTAGTCGAAAATGCCGCCGGCAGCTGACTTGGAGGGTTTCTCAATGCGGCGGGACCCGAGATCCTCGTATTCCCAGCTACCATTTTTGAAGCCCTCTTCAAGGAACAGCTCCGAGTGCCGTGCGTCAAGTATCTGCATCGTCCCTGCGAAGAGAACTGAATATTGAAGACAGAGAACGAAATAGAATCGTCTTTGAAGAAGAGAGGAGAAAATTATTCTGATCTTCGCTGGCTGTAGCCGGACGATTATTATAGAACTGGAGAAGGTAGCCGCGTTTAATTTCTTTATTCTTCTCTCTCTCTCTCTCTCTCTCTCTCTGTGAATTGCCCTGCTTACCTTCGCAGGTGTTGAGGTTGCAGACTGGACATCGAACGAGCTGCAGATCTGAAAATTCATGCAATTTTATGAATGTTTGGATATAACATGCAAATTATTAATAAGCGATTCCCCCAACTCCATGGCTGATGATTCCTCTGTTGCCAGAGAAGTGGTCGTAACCTTGGCTCAGTTGAAGAGAAAATTGCTTACGAATTTCTGAAGCACACAAAATATAAGCCAACATTTTTTATCATGAAACAGGTAATCATTTCTCTACATATTTGCTAATCATATGAAAAGAAATGGGAGAATTTTATATACATGTCACTCAAAATTTAAAATATCATATTAATTTTCAAATATATACTGTCTTATAATTCAAATATAATAAAAAATAACATATAAACAATATTTAAAACTTTAGATAGATAATATATTAGTATTTATTCTAAAGAAGGATAGATGAGAGAAAAAGAAATGGAATAAGTTACAAGAAGAATAGTAAAAAGATACAGAGAATTAGAATAGGAGAAACACTTTGATCTCATTTGGTTTGAGTTTTTTTTAACCTATCATAACTTTTAATTATAAAATTCAATTTTATTTCACATTCAACACAAACACAAATATTAGAATTAATTTTATTTCATATTTTACATTCTTCAATATTAAATTAATTTTTTTTCTAAAATTTATAAGATAAAATATTTTTTCTTCTCGTCCAAAATTTAACCCTCTATCCAACACAAATACAAATGCTAGAATTAACTTTATTTCATATTTTACAAACTTTTCAATATTAAACTTTTTTTTTTCATTAAATCTTTAAGATAAAAAATTTTTCTTATTAAAAATTTAACCCTCGAACCAAATCAAACCTTTATATTTCCGATAAATGATCTTAAATTTTGAATTTAACATTTTTATGCTGTCCTTCAAAAAAAAAAAAACAAGGATTTTTATGCAAAAATGATGACACAAATACAAATTTGATTTTGCCTATGTGGCAATAGTGCCACACAATAAATCCTAATTGCCTTCAATGTTTGAGTAATTTATGAGAAATATGTAACTTTACTCTAAATGCACCTAATTTTCAGAAATTCGTAGGTTATTTTTGCTTTATTAAAGAACTAAGCTACAATATGATATTAAAATATTGATATACAAACCATTACGTGATTAACTGATCAATGCAATGTGTTAATTAAAATAGAGAAAAACAGCTATAACGGGCTAAGAAACAGTCATAAATATCATTTGCAGAAATTTACTCTCAATCATATTACGAAAAATTTGCTGAGGCAGAAAATATTGATTGTGTACTAGCAACAAAATTTTACCAGCAATCCATATCCCTGTTCTTATATCTGTTAAAATGCAGGTGCCGTTGATCTGGATGGACTTCTCGTGGTCTTCTCCAAGCTGTTTTAGCATTCTGGGCATTGCCAGCTGCTCCGTAAGCAATGCCAAAGGCGACTCAAATAAGAAAGCCCCAATTCTCATCCAATCTGTTTCAACCAAATTATAATTCTGGAGATTTATTTACAGACAAAGGGCTACCATGTTATAATTTGCATTTAAGTACTAACCTATGTGCTTCTCCTTCTGGCGGAAGCAATAGGAGTGGCTGCCATCTGCATTTTCTATAAATATTAGACTATATGCAATTTATGTACAGGGATAAGTACATATATATTGTTGAGTATTTACGAGGGTTACAGGTTGTGTGTTCTGTCTATATATAATAATAATAATAATAATAATAATAATAATAATAATAATAATAATAATATTTCTAGCTAATTATTTTTGTGTAGCATCACTTCATATAACATAATTGCATATTAGAGATGTGAAGCAGGAAAATACAGCGAACAAAGCACTAATGTTTGGCCAATATAATTTAAGTTGTATCATAACAGAGACTCTGTTTAAATTTCAAATTATTTCAAAATTTAAAGTTAATTAATGTTTTATATAGCTTTTTATATCTATTTAAGGGCCATTAAGGGGGAAATTTAATTTAAACTAAAAAAATTAAATCATCTGCTAAATGTTGTCTTAATTAAAAGGTGAGGCTGGTCATTGAATTGAGCTATGATTCAATTATGATAAACTAAAATTTGATGTTAATAAATATATTTATTAGATAAAATAAGTTAGAGTGATTTATATCACCCTCAAAGATACTAATAACTGTCATTTTAAGAATGAATATCAACATCTTGTCACCCCAAATAAAGAGTGATAAATATTATAAATATATTTTTTAGGGTAATAGATATAAATATCTAGAGATGTAAATATTTATTTTTGGATGGATAGATATAAATATTATTTATTTGGATAAATTACATTCAGGTCCCTGAGGTTTGACACTTAATAACGCGCAGGTCTATATTTTAAAAATTATAACACCGAGGTCCCTGAGTTTTAATAAATTATCAAATGAGTTTTTTTATTTTTTTATTATTAAAATCTTTTAAAATTACCATTTTACCCCTGTCCATCTCTCTCTCCTCCCGATCCCGCGCACGCATGCCGGCCGCGCGGCTGCTGACGGGTCTGGCGGCCGTGCGGTGTGCCCACCGGCGGCTGCGCAACCAGCCGGCGGTCGCGCGGCCCACGGGCGTGCGCAGGATTGGGAGGAGAGAGAGAGGGGCAGGGGTAAAATGATAATTCTAAAAAATTTTAATAATAAAAAAATAAAAAAGGACTAATTTGATAATTTATTAAAACTCAGGGACACCGATGTTATAATTTTTAAAATATAGACCTGCACGTTATTAAGTGTTAAACTTAGGGATCTAGGTGTAATGCCCTATTTATTTTAAAGATTAGAAGTTAATGAGTAATAAAATTATCTTAGTAAATTACATACAGGTTTAAAAGCAACTAGATTTTTTTTAGTTTAGGACTATATGCATTTGAGTCCTTCTAGTTTCTAAATTAACTAAATAGGTCTTCTAATTTGACCTATTTACACTTTACTCTAAACTAAAGGGACTACTTGATTAATGTAGAAATTAAAGAGATCTAACTGCACGTTAACTAGAAAGATTTAAATGCTATCAACCTTTACATATATAGTAATCCACTTATCTCAATAAACTGAAGTTTCAGAGTGACATATATATGTAACGCTTGGCCGGCCTCCCAACACCAGGGCATACATGATACAACTCGACACTGACTAGGTGATTCTACTTTTTAACATTTTAGACTCAATTCAATAATAAGTTAGGCATGTAAATATTTCTAAGCTTCTGAACAAAAGTTTTTTAAAAAACATATTCTGATAGATGTTAACTATGATCATGTAAAAAAAAAAAGAAAACTATATATGATCAAGTAAGCATAATACTTATGTAAGTTCTATATGTATTTATCGTAAGTTTCATGTTCAGAAAAAAGAAATTTAGATGGCGAGGACGTTTCATGTTCATAATATTTATCGTACGTTTCATGTATTTATCTATATGTATTCTCTTCCTATATGTAAATCCTTTACGTTTGTTTTCTACGGTTGTTGGAGTGTGAAATTCAAAGGTAAAAATCACGAAAATCTGTTATGAATCTCACCGAAAGCAGAGGAATAAAGTTGAAACCATTTGAAGGACACATGGCGAGGACCAGGAATTTGGAGTTCACGGAGACAAGCGTACTTCCAGATGCTGTCCTCCATGATCAGACGGTTGAACCATCTGTTCGCCACCGCTAGCCTGATCAGTTCCCTTCCGTCCAAGTACTTGGCCACTTCGGTCCAGACGTCCTCCTCGTACCTGATAAAAACTCGTTTCATTCAACAATCATAGTGGGCAACACAGTATTTTAGAATATTAAAATAGCGAAAAACAGCTAGAATGAGGAAGCGCGCGGCTGTTAGTTGGCTGTCGGAGAGGAAAAAGATACGTTGGCTCAGCTGATTCTAAAATTCGTATTATGAAGAAAGAAGTCAAGAACCTCGACCTCAAAAAGATTTGGACGATTTTTGAATTTCCCGCCGTTCGCTAATTAAAGCTAATGAACGAATAAACTCAAATCGATATGGTTTTCGAATTGCTGCAGATTCCATCATTTCTTGCAGGTAAAGAGAAGGCTGGAAGTAAATCTCAATCGTTCATTCTGCTGCGGAGATGCAAGTGTAATGAAGCGTAACTGAGAGATACTGATGTAGTATCTGAAATAACACTTTCACCGGGATTTTCGTTAACAATTTCCAGATCTGAAGCAGAAAATCCTGTATCTCATTGCCTAGCCCTAAAAGGAAGTAAGCTCAACCTGGATTAACTAATCGAGGAAGGCAAAAGTTCCTGATTCGCGTGACATATGGACATCAAAGATTATCCGGTGCATAGTCCATCGCAGACAAGCTACAGTTGAAGAAGTACTCACATATGCTAGAACCATCCATATGTATGTTTCGATTATAATGTAAAAGCTAAGAAGTGATTGATTTCAATAGGAATTTCAGATTAATACGCAGATAATCTCAAATCCAGAGATCTCAAAAGATATGAACTAGATCAGCAAAAATGGTGATCACATGCGGACTCATTGCTTGTCTGAAGAACACTTGCAGAGTAGTACAGCTAATTTAATCCAGATCACGATCAATGACGAGATAGCAAACCAGAAGAAAAATCCAGCAAAGTTTCAGGCAAAGTAATTCACTGAACAGCCAGATCCGTATCAAATACAGTTAGAGATCGAGGAAGAGTACCAGCAGAACTCGGTGTGCCTAGTGAGGAAGGAGAATCGTGGAGAGCTGCAGGACGAAATCGTCCTCTCTCTCTTTCTCGATCTGTTGATCGGCTCTCCGCTTCCTTTCCCTTTTCTCTTGGACGGAAAGGTATCATCACTCCCGGCCGGAGCGTCTGGACCTCTTTTCATCGTCGCGGCCTCTCTGTTTCCTGTGCTCTGCTGAGCTTGGTTGAAGCGCCAGCGCTTGGAAGATGAAATTCCCATCGGCAGCTTAATTTATAGTCGAGGGACTCGCTCCCTCTTCGAATTTAAATTCAGCGAGAACTTCTTCAAAAACGCAGTGCCCCCCATCTGAGTACGCAGGGATATCCCAAATTTTCATGGGTTAAATTGTAATTCTGTTATTTTCGTTAATCGTGACGCAAATAATGAAGTGCTTTTGAATATATATATATATATTATTTACAGCTGAGTTCAACATCCCAACTCGGCATGTGGCTCCTAAAGACCTTCCAATTTCTATTATCGTATATGACATTTAATTTATCGGTCACGATATATGATTAATCATGCTTTATTTTTACAGGTCTCGTACCCCGTCTCTGAGGGTTCAGCATCCTACATTCTTGACTATGATATCTGGGCTTCGGCACCCCTTAATAATATCGGCCACGATGTCTGCTCACTCTCAGTTATCAGTCTCAGTTCAGTGGAGATCATCACGTCAGCATAATTTCCACTAAGTGAAGATTCCCATCAATTATAGAAACTAAGGCTCGCATGCCCTGGCCATTACTGACGGTTTTTCCAGAGCAGGGTGGTGCTGACAGTATGAATCTAATGGATATAATACACAATATTTTATCCCGAAAAATACGCTGAGCTCAACTACAGCACACCTATAAATATCTCTAGGCAAAACTCTAGAAAAGAGAGAAGATAGAACATATCATAGACGATACGACAAAAACAACACCTAAAACCAAAGAGAAGATAAGAGAATTAAATTCCCCAAATAATCATCAGGGATGAAGCTTGTATTCTTTTTTTTTTTTTCATTTGTATCAATCCTCTCACCCAACCTTTTGAGCTTTAGTGAAACCTTTTTCGTTGAATCTTCGCGGACGTAGGAAAAACTTATCCCTTAAACTATCTTAAATCTCTGAGTGCTTATTGAATAATTAATATCCCTCTAACATTAAACTTTTGGGCTAAAAACATTATGTGCTGTTAATTCTTAGGACTTCAGCTCTTTCCGTCAACATCAATAAAAAATATATTATTATATATATATATTATATATATATATAGTATATAGTAGTATATGTATACTATAGGTATATAATACTTAGTTTTCCAAAGTGCTATTACATGTTTCACCAACACAGTAGAATTAGGAAAATTACAAAAAAGATTTTAAAAAACAATTTTGATTTTAGTTTCCCTCACATATTGGAAATATTAACTTCATTAATTTCAAAAGTTTTGATAATATCAGTTTCGACAATTTCGGCACAACGTATCTTTGATTTCTAGCTTAAAATTTAGATTTTAAGATATTTTATCCTATAAGCACAAAGCCTTGGCCGAAATAAACTGAATGAATTTCATATTAGTCTTTACTGAAATTAAAATGAAACTAATCAAATTTTACAAGTCTTAAAACTATGATTACATATTTTCATGACATTTTACTTAGAAAGCGTTTAATTCAACGTTATATTAATATTATTTCATATAATTTAAATATTATTTTTAAATAATAATTTTATAATTTTTAAAATAATTATTTATATATATTATTAAATTAAATAGTTATTTTTTCTAAAAAAATTAGAGTAATATTAAATCAAATACTCTCCTAATTTTACATTGAAATCATGCAAGTACAATCACTTGAAACTTAACCCATCACTCGTTATTCTTTTTATAACTTTTAACAGATTATTTTACACACGAGAAAACAGATTTAAGAAGTTTTTAGTTCAATGGTATATATCTAAATATTCTTTTTTATTTATCTACCAATATTTTCTAAGAACCTATTCTACCTTTATTTGAATAAAAAATTAAAAAATTTCATACAAACATATTTATTAAAATTTTATAAAATTCTCAAACTACTCCCCCTCTTCCACTTCTCCCTCTCTCCACATAAACCCAAACATTAACTTTTAAAATCATAAATCTAAATAATATTATACCATAAAGTTAGAGACTAGAATTAATTTATGCTAAAACTTACAACTTACAATGAATGAGAAGTTTAAATATAAAACACATGTTTGACAATTAAACAAAAATGCAAAATAATTTTTTAATAATATTTTAAATTTATTATAAATTTTAATAATTTTATTTCACATTCAACACAAATTTCAATCTTAAAAATCAACTTTATTTCACATTCAACACAAATTTCAACCTTAAAATCAATTTTATTTCACATCCTACACATCTCTCAATATTAAAATAAATTTTTTTTTATCAACTCTATAAAATAAAATATTTTCTCTTTTCTTACTCAAATTTATCCTTTAACCAAACAAACCCTTTAGAGGGCGCAAGAACAAAATAAACTGATCAGAAATCATCTTTCTTTAAGTCATAAATGAACAAAACAATTCATAAAGCAGCTTAAAGTACAGGCTGCAGAAGCATGGATGAAGTAACTCAAACAACAATGAATCCCCTTTCTATAAACCCATTGAATCAAATCAACAGATTCAGACGAAGGCACTCGATGCTGAATACAACTCCGTGAGAATATTGAAAAAACCTTCAAAATAGATTGAGCAGTTTTCGATCTGATTCATTTCCGTCATTCCAGCAAAAAAAAAAAAAAACTTTTTCCTCAGCTTAGATCTGTGTCGCAGCAGCTAACAAGCAATTCTGACACCATTCTTCGAGCGAAAGGAACATAACTCAAACTATACCTGCAACAAAGTCGACCAAGAAGCTTAAATTTTTGAAGTTTGATCGAAACTCGAAACTTGATCATTATTAACTAGAATTTTACAGGATTAGGAATACAGCTATTTTCTTACGACTTCAACTCCACTGCTTGAAATGGAACACTATCAATTTGGCATCGTTATATACATTTGTTGAATAGTAATACATCTAACATGTACATTTTATATAGCTTGTAAAGGACCCGAGATACAGAGTTGTAACTCAAGACAAGTCACAGGAAAACCGTTTCAAAATTGCATATATTTTCAATGCCTCGAGTCAAACTCAACTCATATGAAAAAATGTTGATTCCATGGAATACAACTCACTCGAACTCCAGCACAATGCCATTTAGAAGAGAAGCGGTAAAGGTCCGATGAAATTGATTTCATACTAAGATTTTTCCCCCTCAAATTTGTCGATGTGATTAACGAAAAATGTCGAATATAAACTCAGAATCAGTGGCACCAGTAAAGCCCAGAGGTATCATCAATGGATCCACTTAATTGTTTTTTACATATTAGAGCCTTCCAATAAAGTGATGAAGATGACCAAAGCTAGAGGTCGAGATCCGAGGTTTGGGACCGACCATGAGGCGGCTAAATAACAAAGTCATGAGAGCAAGACTAGATGAAAACTCAAGAGAAATCAGCCTCAACCTTGATGACAACTCAAGTTTAAAGAACCACATTCTCGACCTCGACAATAGCTAAGGTTGATAGAGCTAAAGCCTCAACCTCGATGATAGCTCAAGTCAAGAAAACTGACAATAAGATGAGAGAAAAGACGACTGGGCAAGAAAAAAGAAACTCAACACCAATGGCAACTCGTGTTGAGAAAACAACCAAGGAGGTAACCATGAGATCCAACACCCATCATTTATGGATGGGCAGATGCACCACAAAGAACAAATCTTGCAAAGCCCAAACGCAAAAGCTAAGACACGTCGAACATGCTCTCACGAAAGGGACAAAGGCTGCATAGTAACAACTTTTATGTACACAGGGACAAGCATAAACGGGTAATGATTTAACAGGTGATTGAGAAATAAGTCAACCCTATAAGTGTACTCCTATAAATATATGTAACTGGTTGAAAATTAAAATACTAGGGAAATTCTTCCCAATTGACGAAGGAACCAAAACAAATTCAAGGAGACGAAGAGGGCTTGAGGTCTAATGATAGATCAGTTCATTAAAGTTTGGTGATTCATAATTAACAAAAAGGCTGCTGTTGGTTCAGGATAAAAGCAAGAGAACCGTATTTGAGCACAAATTTTGGTGTTTAAGCTTAAAGTAAAAATTGTAAGATTAAAGTTGTTTACCTCCGAAATGCTTTGGCTGATAATGAATTTAGTTCTAGATTAATCCCATTTCACAGAGATAGCTGTTCATTTCAATGAGATAAAGTTTTGATATCTGGTCTTACATCATAATGCAGGTAAGGATAACAGTTCGAAACTAGATTTAGAAGTTTGGATTAGAATTTGAACTTAATCCTCCGATGCTTTGAAACTTGATTTAAAAACGTAATTAGGAAATTTAATAACCAAACAAAACCACATGTCTAGGAAAAGGCTGTCGCATCCCTATATAGTAACTACAACAACGCAAAAACCTTGAAGATTTTGCAGCATTCTACCAGAAAAACAGAACACCTGATGGTAGGCAAACATTGTAACTTGTAAGTGGCATGAGGCATCAAAAATCAGTGAACACAATTCTATAAGAGTTAAATCATAGATGAGCTATTAAGCTATGCATGTTGTCTGTAGTGAAGATCTGATTTTAAGATGGAAATTGCCATTGACCACTTGGCGGTTCCGACGCGCTCATCTAATCCCTTAATTATTTGGTTTGGTACTTCAATTTGTACAAGTGCATGATAGCTGCTGCTACTCATTTGTTATGTATCAAAACTAAAAAATTCTAAGAAAAGCTCTCCAAGCATCTGAGACCTTCATATTTGGCATATCACGCCACAAAAATTTTAATACAATGTACCAGTTGAAGATAACTAACCATAGTAGAGCACAAATCTCGCTTACAATTGCAATTAGTGTCAACACCTTGTTGCGAACCTGCACAGAATCAAAAGACAAGATGACAGTATGCATCTGACAAAAGAAAGACATTGGCTATGTAAATCCTGAATTGAGTTTAAAAAAAAAAGAGCAGCATGCTAAGAAGTTCATAGTAGATAATGTAATCCACTCAGTCTGTTGAAAACTCACCCAAAGTGCACAGACAAGAGCAAGAATGACACAGATTATGTAAACAATAGTTGCATAAATGCGAACTGGATCAAGCATCATTCTTATTTGTTGAACTGGTCCAATAAGGAAGACTGTGCTGCCAAAGAATTCAAGATTACAGAGTAAATGCATATATGAGTTTTAAGTGAAGAGAGAAATCATAGAATAAAAAAGAAAAGAGTATCAAGGTAATAGATGCAGAACAACAACAACAACACAAAGGGTGGACTAGGATCCTCATTGAATTCTGTATGGAAGGTATATGAAGCATAATCTTTAGATAGCCCAAGGGCATATTGGCTGCAAACACACCTTCCTATTGCTAGAAGGTTTCCAAGGCTGAACATAACTGCAAACTTAATGGGTCTGTAAAACACAATAAGTGACTGCAAAGAGAGAAAAAGAAATAAATCGATAAATAAGGTTTGTAAAAATAAATTAACAAATTATAATAAACAAGAGCTAGGTAATAGAAATGACTATCCAATTCCTAAAATGTTTTTTACGGTTTTATTGCATGAACCGAGACAGTGACCCTGAGGCCATTAACTGGTTAAAGAATAACACAAGAACTTTTAAAGGGAAATGAAACTGAAGGATAAGTTGCAAGATAGTATATTATCATTGTGATCTCTACAAGACTACAACACCAAATATTGCCAACATAAGAATTTACAACAGCTTTAGCATCTTGACAGAAGACCAAATCATTGTTAAAGGGATATAAAAGAAACTAAAAAGCTGTTATAAAACAAAGGCAAACATATCTTATGCCCAGTAAATGCAAACAAAAGCAAGAATAAGTAAATATCATGCCCATTCTTCGCATTTATGAAATAGAAACTTTAGGTGCTATGGCAAATTAGTCAATCAAGGAATCACAAGAAGCAGGATGCCTTATAAAAGAAAATGAACAGCTTTCAGAGATTTCTAGCAGATTGGCATAGCAAATCTGGTTTTCTTGGCTCGTATAGCACCAATGTAAGGATTCAATTTTACTATTAGATTTGAAACAGAATTCTGGGAATATCTCAGCTTGCTTTTGACTTGTTACTGGGTTAAGAGCTTCCAGAAATGGAAATTCAGTCATTTCTCGACATTAATTCAGTAATAATCAATGAAGTTTACAAACTGTCTAAAAAACACTAGTTTTCTAACTAATGGAGAAACAGTCTCTAAATTCCATAGCCAAAATAGAGAAAACAGATGAGATACCCCATTCAATTAGTAAAGTTTTCCCCCATACCAGTAGCATAAAAGCCAAGCCACCGACCAAACACGCAGCAAAAGCGTATAATCTCTGCTCAAGAACAACAAAAAGAACTCAATAACAACTGTTATGGACGAGAAGAAAGAAATCATCAGATAAAATGCTAAAAAAAGAGATAATATAAAAAAGATCTACAAGTTTCTTCCATCCTAATTGAAATGATGAGACCGATTGACCTGAAGAGGAGAGAGCGACAAGGAAGCACCGGATTCACCCAAAAGATCTTCTGGTTGCTCTTCTTCTCCTACAAAGGATCGGTGGAACCTCCTCAACTTCTCCATTCTGCCAGGGGAAGGTGGAGGCGAGGTAGTCGCCCAGAGAACCACCACCTTCGGGCCCTTTTGCTGCTTCAAGCGGCTCCCAGTTCCTGGTGGTATATTTATTCGCGGAGAACCTGAGGCTATTCTACTCCTGTATAAAATTACTAGTATTTTTTTACTCGATTTAAAATTAATTTATTTAAAATAAAATTAACTCAATTTATAATCAACTTAACATATATAAATATACATATTTAAAATTTTTTAAAATATAACTAAAAATTATATTTTTATGCATATTTAATAAAAAATTGAACTCGATGTATAAAATATTAAAAATATAATATTATATTTTAATATATTTAATATAAATAATAAATTTTTATAAAAATATATAGTTAATAATTCGCCTCAATCTAACAAAAATTAACTTGAAATTAAAAGAAATTTAACAGGCTGGAATCAAATTTAACTCAGAATAAAAATTTTAATTTCAAATTGACAGCTATTTTATAACAGTCAAAATTATCTTATTTTTGCTTCAATAAATCATATTTATTTTATCATAAAAATATATTATTTAAAAATTAAATATTCAAGTTTTAACATTTATAACTTTGGCATATTTTTCATTTTCTAAGGCTAAAAAAAGATTTTATGTTGTTAATTTCTTAATAAATTTGATTAAATCAAATAAAATTTGATAAAAAAAAATGTCTTGTATTTTCGATCACCAACATGAATTCTCAGTATCAAGATTTGATCAGTTTGTCTTTTTAGGCTAATAGAGCTATACTTTATTACCGTTTATTAATAATAATATTCACTAAAATCAGTATTACCTGTTATTTTGCATCGAACTTCTAAATATTTTATAAAATTAATATAATTTTTTTTTTTAATATTATGAAGTATATAAGATGTAAAATAAAATTAATTTTAAGATTAAAATTTGTGTTGAATATAAAATAAAATTTTAAAATGTAGGAATAAAATGGTAATTTTAAAAAAATTAATAATAAAAAAATAAAAAAGATTCATTTTATAATTTATTAAAATATAAGCACCTGATATTATAATTTTAAAAACATAAATTTGTGTATTATTAAGCGTTCAACGCAGAGACCTGAAAGTAATTTATCCTTTTTTATGATCAATATACTTTTTTGTTTGTTAATATTTTAGTTTATAATTAATTTTAAGTGTTGACCTTTGTTGATATTTGCTGTTGTAATTATTTTGGATGATTTTTGCACTCAAAAAGTCGATGATTACTGCCTATAATACCGATAAATGTGTGGCTTATTAGCAATATTATAATCTGAATAACATTTTTAGAACGAATTTATGAATCTGAAGCAAATTGTCAACTTTATTATAATCTAATTATTTACATAAATTTATTTATTTTTGAAATATTACGTAAATTAATTTTTGAATATTTGAGATATGCATCATAGGTTGATAAATATTTTTTATATAAAAAAAGAAGAACACCAAGAACAATATGATAAGAAACTGTAAAAATAATTTTAGATTCTTGAAGTTAAATAAATAAGAAGTTATTTTTTAATATAATATAATGAAAATCAAAAAGTTCATATTGCTGGCCTCAAGTGGGATAGAAACTTAGTTGTTATAAAATTAAGATATGCATAAAAATAATTCAGCAAATCACATGCAAATTAATCATTTTTAATAAATTTTCTGGTAAATTACTGTGAGTCTAATGTTTGAAATCCTTTATTTTATAATTTCTATAAATTTTAATTCATGACATCTACATTTAATTTTATTTATTTTATTTAATCCTAATTGGATGAATCTAAGGAAGTATTAATAAAAAGCGTTATATATAGCTTCTTTTTAAGATGGTTTGATCCAATCAAGCAATCCCATTTAATTACTCTTACCATAATTTTATCAAATTAAAGTTAAGCTCTTATTTTAACTATTATTTAAAAGAAATTTTTACATACAGGACATAAAATTTATACGAAATTACGCATTTCATCATCAATTTATAAATATTACCACTATCACACCATATTCATTTAAATTGCATTTAATATATTTCACATATTTCATATACTTTATAATATTATATATAAATTAAAATGCATAAATTTATTAATATTTAAATTCTAATATATATTTTTATTTTTTACTGTAAACACATCAATTTTCTTACTTCAATTAAAAATTATAGTCATGTGGATTTAAATTTGGCACCCTAATTGAAAATTTTAAATAGGATAAATAAATTAAAATACATAAATTCGTAAATATTTAAATTGTTATTTATATAAATTAATTTATTTATAGTATTTAATTAATATATTAATAATATAGTTAAGATCAAAGTCAATTTAGAAATGTGAAGTTCACCATCAAAGAATATAGTGTGAAATATGTGAAATGCGTAAAATTTAAATGAATATGGTGTGATAATGGTAATATTTATGAATTGATGGTGAAATGCATAATTTCGTGTAAATTTCATGTCCTGTATGTAAAAACTCCTATTTAAAAACCTCAAGGATCTAAATGAAAGAACTTTATATTTATGTATCATTATAACATTAGTTTTAAAATTAAGGTATCTGAAAGTAACTTTCCTTTAATTTTCTTTCCCCAATCCCCACTAATTCCACTCACGCAGCATCGTTCCCGGTCGCATCCGATTTGAAGGAGAGTCAACTCGCCGCCCTTCCGCCCTCACCGCTCTCCTCGATCTTCTCCGAATATGGCGTTCGAGAAGATTAAGGTCGCAAACCCCATCGTGGAGATGGACGGTAAGCTCTAATACCCTCAGCTCTCCAAGAGGGTTTGTCGCGGGGTGTTGTGATTTTTGATTCTTTAATCCGATTTCTTTTCTGAAATCCTCGAAGTGATTTGATCTCCTTAACACTCAGAAAAATATTCATTGTTTCAAGCGATCAAGCGTTAGAATTGATCGCTTGAAGATGAAGTTTTTCGGAGTTATTCTTTTATGGTCTTTTGATCGATGTTGGTGAAATTTGCTAGCTGGCCACATTCTATTAGTACTAAGGTCTAGTTTGGGCATCCGCAATGCTGGAAACCTGGGAGGCCTGATAATACCTTACCAAATATGAACTCTAAAATATGGTGCTTATTGTATTTTTTTTTACTCCAATCGCTAAAGTTGTGGCTATTTTCACTTATCTGGAGCTCAAGAAGGATAGAAGTTTATCTTCTTATGGAATTTATTTCAGAATTAGTGATTTATGGAAGAAATGTGTCAATGTTTTGATGCAATCCTGTAAACAGGGAGAAATTATAGGGTTCAAGGCATGTAACAGACTAACTGGCTATATTTTTGGGGACCAACCAATGTGCAACTCGTGGAAATGCATGACCCAACAGCAGGAGAAATTTTTGCGTGCACCGGTGCACGGTACACCAGCCCAATTAGCACACGACACGTCAGCACGCCTGACCACTTTTATCCACGTGTCGTGTGCTAATTGGGCTAGTGTACCGTGCACTTGTGCACACAAAAATTTCTCCAACAGCAGAGTGGAGTAGACAACTAAAAGAGGAACGACGTAACACTGTGTATGCTACAGATAACAAGATAGTGGTACGACAGTGATGCTTATTTGGAGCACTATCATACTTATATGGAGTAAAATCGTACCTATATGTGACGCTATCATACCTATATGTAGCACTACCGAACTTATACTTAGCATATATGTTCCACTATCTAGATTGAATATTAATATTGTTTCTATTTTCACCATTTGTGCTTCTGGGTCCCTCATATTCACACGTCGCACATTAGTTGGCTTCAGAAAATATGGCTTGTTATGCTCCTCGAACCCAATAATTTCTGTCTAAATAGATGACCCTAGTTTTATTGATAAAACAGATTTCTTTGCTTCTTTTCACTTTTTGTCAGGGGATGAAATGACTCGGGTTATTTGGAAGTTGATTAAAGATAAGGTACAGCGTCATATTCATTGGAACTTTGCTTATATTTCTGAATATTTAAAGATTTTTTACAATCACTTATTATGATAATGTTTGATGAACTTTTTGTTTTTCTTTTGAAATGTACAGCTTGTTTTGCCATTTTTGGACTTGAATATAAAGTATTTTGACCTTGGCATTCTTAATCGTGATGCTACAAATGATCGGGTTACAGTAGAAAGTGCAGAAGCAACTCTCAAGTAAGCATCCCAGCACCTCTTCTTTCAACCTGGCTCCTGTACATTCTGAATTTAAAGAAAGATCAAAAATAATGCAGCAACTAATTTATGGTTCAAATGCTGCAAATTTTATTCACATGGACTAGTTATATGGAGTGCAAATAGATTTACCTACTTTGTTGTGAAAATTTCACTCTTTATCCCTGTTCAATTATTCTGTTGGAAATTTGTTAATAGATGAACAATTCATAATGTTGCACCAGGTTTTAAGTTTGCTTTATGGGCTCGGTTAACTGGATATTGTTCTGCGAAACACGTGCCTTACATGGTTGTACTTCTCTTGATTCTCAAATGGCTTTTCATCACTAAATATGTGCCTTACATGGTTTTAATTGCACTTGTAGGCCTTGTTTAGTTGGGGCCAAAAAACTCAAAATTCCTCTAAAAACACTTCCATTAATATTTATATTTAATTCACATTATACATAAATTTAAAAATTAAAAATAAATTTTATTTCACATCCTGCATGAATCCCAACTTTAAAAATAAAATTTTTTCACATCCCATACATGCTCCAATAAAAAAAATTAAATTTATTTCACATCCAACACAATTCTTAATAATAAAATAATTTTATTTCACATCATAATTCTTCTTTCTATCTCAAAAAAACTTCAACATCCCCAAAATATACTCCAACCAATCAAAGGCGTAGTGTCTTGTATCTTGCACTTTTGTCTATTTTTTTTAAGTTTCCACGTTCAGTTTAAATTGGAATTTTTATTTTGCAGATATAATGTTGCGATAAAATGTGCAACAATAACTCCTGGTAAAAATTAAGATTCATTATGGATTTTGTCAGTTGTCATCGCACTTTTTTGGAAATCAAAAGAATTTATTTACCGTGATATTTTTTATTTCATTTTGCTATTCAATTTGTGTTAAATTAATAGATGAAGGCCGTGTGAAGGAATTCAACCTAAAATCCATGTGGAAGAGCCCAAATGGAACCATCAGGAATATTTTAAATGGTAGAACTGTCTCTTTGTTGTTTTTCGATGTTAGCCTTTGAATGTACTGCATAGCTGTTATTCCTTTATTTTATCTCTAATATTTCAGGTACTGTTTTCAGAGAACCTATTCTATGCAAAAATATACCAAGGCTTGTACCAGGTATGTAGGGGGAAGCACATGATTTTTTCTATATTATGATTATAGCATTCCTTCCCATCCATTTGTTTTCAGGATGGACTAAGCCGATATGCATTGGAAGACATGCTTTTGGCGACCAATATCGAGCAACTGATGCAGTAATAAAAGGACCTGGCAAGCTCAAATTAATATTTGGTAGGAATGCTTGTCACTGATTATATTTTTTTCTTGGTTTTCTGCATAACACTACATACAAGTTTATGAACTTTCACTATGTATTTTGTTTTTGATAGCTGATTCTCTTTCGCTCTTTATTTTCCATAAGCTTAATTGCATGCGAAGATTGTCTTAACTATTCTAATCAGATTATCATTTTATTCTGTTTTCTTTATGGTAGAGTGATAGTATCCACTCTATATTTGTCCTTCCATAGCTGAAAGACAAGTATGTGTATTTAACCAAAGTTTTAAAGCTTAGTTTTGATTTTGCTCGCAAATTGAAAGTATCAATTTCGGTAGTTTTTATAACTTCAATTGTTTTGGTTTCAATGGTTTTGGAATAATGCATTTTATGATCTTTGATTTTTTATTCAAATTTTTGATTCAACAACGTGAGTTTTGACCAAAACAAACCAGCAATTTTTGGATCGGTCTTGACCAAAATTGAAATGAAACTGATAAAACTGGTAAGTTTCAACAAAACTTAAATCCATGTATTTAACAGTTCCACCAGTAGGCATAATTCCCGATCGATGATTGACACTATTAAAAGAGAATAAGTTTTTATTTTGTTACAATACAAAAGCTAGCAAAGTACATTTTATTAATGCCAGGTTCAAGTAGGGTTTACATGTTCCTTCTTTTGATTTAACGCAATGACTTGATAAGAGCATTTTTAAAAATATTCTACGGAAGTGGAGATATAAATGTTTCTTTCCATGTTTGAGAATCTTAACTGACAAGAATAATTTGCATTCTTATGGTCTTGTTTAACCTTTCTAAATTATGTGAGTTTACTCAAATCAAACTACCTTTTGTTATTAATTTACTTGTTTCAAGGTTTTAATTCTCTTATGTGCCGCTTATTCAGAGGGTAAAGAAGAGGAAGTTCAAATGCAAGTATTCAACTTCACAGGTGCAGGTGGTGTAGCATTGGCTATGTACAATACTGATGAGGTTGATATCCTGCAAACCATACACATCATTAACGGTGGACTCTAGGTGAATCTCACTTTCAATGTGATTGCATGCAGTCTATTCGTGCATTCGCTGACGCTTCAATGGCAACTGCTCATCTAAAAAAGTGGCCGCTTTACCTTAGCACCAAAAACACCATCCTAAAGAAGTATGATGGAAGGTACGCATTGTTTCTCGTACACATGTATGACAGGATTGCATTTGAGATTATAGATACTCTCCTCATTATATGCTTCAGTTGTCATTGGCTTTCCATCCTCCAGGTTCAAAGACATATTTCAAGAGGAGTATGAAACTAGATGGAAAGCCAAGTTTGAGGCTGCAGGAATATGGTTTATTACGTACTTAGATTCTCTTTTTTTACTTATATCCATCAGTGTTGTAGTTATATATCATACGACCCTAATGTTTTCTAGGTATGAGCATCGTCTCATTGATGATATGGTTGCCTATGCTCTTAAAAGCGAAGGTGGTTATGTGTGGGCTTGCAAGAATTATGATGGAGATGTGCAAAGTGACTTCTTGGCTCAAGGTTTGAATTTCATGGTATCTCCATTAGTATTGGGCAATTTGGGTTTTTATAAACTGACCGGTACCAAAGAATAAACAGATTAGGTTAACTAACCCGAATGCAACCAAAAATTCAAATTTTTGGTTCTACCAACCTACATTTATGCCCTGTTTGGCGCGAGGACCAAAACAGGACCAAAATAGTACTAATTTTAAAAATAACAATAATAATAATAAATAAATTATTTTAATTATTCTACATAAATTTTAATATAAAAATATATATTTTACTTCTCATACTCAATAATTTTTAATAAAAATATAAACTTTATTTCACATCTTAGATCAAAATACTCGATTTGAATATTTTGGTCTAGAATATAAAATAAAGTTGATATTTTTATTTTAAATTATTGAGTATGTAAAGTAAAATAATATTTTTTATATTTGAATTTGTGTAGAATGATTTAAAAAATTTATTTATTATTATTATTGTTGTTTTTTAAATTAGTACCATTTTGGTCTTGTTTTAGTCCTGTTTTAGTCTTCACGCAAACAGGACCTTAATGTAGTATTGTGTGCATAAGGAAATATTAAAAAACTAATGCTACATGGTATCTATAAGCTCTGATTTGTCCATTATTACCCTGAAAATCTCAAAAAGTCCTGGGTTTAGAGTTTCACTTCTCACTTTACATATCTTCTGGTGATAGTCAAGTTTTCAGGTTGACCCGAAGCCAATCAAAATATTTTTAGGTCAAATCTAGAGGTTCCAATTTTGACATTGTTATTTTATGCATGACCTAACCTGCCACAGCAAACTTGACCTTATGAGGCATAATGGAATTAAAATGGATTGCAACGCAAAGGATGTCAATTTGCTTGGTTCAAGCACGGATTTGATTTTTTTTGACCGTTTTTGAAATATGTGTGTTAAATCTTCAGTTACCAACTGACCTAAAAGCCTCTTTTAGCCCAAGAAAAACTATATATATTCTTACACTCCTCGTGCATAAGCTATTTTGCATTACAGTGTGGACAATTTAGAATGATTTTTTTTTTTGAACCTCATGCCTATGATAATTGGGGTTCACCATGGCTTGAACTTAAGACCTTAACCTGAGATTTAATGTGTATTGATAATAAAGTAAGTTTTTATATTGAAGTTGTGTTGAATACGAGATAAAGTTAATAATTATGTTGAAAGTTATATAGAATGAAAAATAAATTAAATTTTTTAGGATAAATTTCACCCGGTCTGAAGGGCATTGCAAATTAGTCCTAATATTTGAAAAACATTAATTTTGGTCCCGAAGATTGTCAAAATATTGCAGTTATAGTCTCTCTATTAGAATCAAATTATTTTTACTTTTCCTAATGAAAAACATGAAGTTTGACTCTTTTTAAACTTGTTTGAAATGTTTATACTTTACGTTCTTCTTGCTCTATAAAAATTTAAGATTTACATTTTTTAAAAATTAAATTTTTTTAAAAAATATTTCAATTTAATTTCTGTTATCTCTTATTTTCTTCTCTACAAGTTGAAATTAAAATATAAAAATATTAATATTTCAAAATATTATTCTAAAAGTGAAAAAATTAATAATTGAGAATTATCTTAATTGAGACTAAATTACAGTATTTTTTACAATCTCGGGAACCCAAATAAAGATTTTTGAAAAATTGAGACTAATTTGTAATGCACGTCAGAGGCTCGGATGCAATTTACCCAATTTTTCATATTGAGTTTGGATAACATGTAATATAAATTAATACTTATTATTTTAAAGTGGGAAAAAAGTTCCAAAGCATTTGGCTATGTTTCTTCTATTTATTCCCTCTTGTTTCATCTCAAAGTTTGTTATTATGTCTGTAAATTCAAAGTGGTTCATGTGCAGGTTTCGGATCTTTAGGACTAATGACATCAGTTCTGGTATGTTTCTGAATTCCGACAATGATCTGAACGGATATGCAGAATGCATTTTGCAGGCTGTTCGGATCAAGAACAAAATTCCCCAGTTTTAAACCCGCCCTTACCTGATTTTTACACATGCCCAGGCTGCCCCCGATGGAAGAACTATTGAAGCTGAAGCTGCTCACGGGACAGTCACTCGCCATTTTCGCGTGCACCAGAGAGGAGGTGAAACTAGCACAAACAGCATTGCTTCGATCTTCGCCTGGTCCCGTGGTCTTGCGCAGAGGTGCCCGAACTTGTTTTCACTCTTCATTCTCAAACGCACTGATGGTTTACTATTTGTTAGCAACAAGTTAAGAGTTTGCTTGCAGTAGTAGTAGTAGTTCTTAGACTTTGGCTGTTAACACTGTCAGGGCGAAGCTAGATGATAATGCCAGACTTCTCGACTACACCCAAAAGCTGGAATCTGCTTGTATCGGAACAGTGGAATCTGGCAAGATGACCAAGGATCTTGCTCTTCTCATTCATGGGCCAAAGTACTACACACATTCTCTCAATGCATTTTTAACGCTTTTTGCCGCTATTCGATTGCTAGTTCAGCATAAGGGTAAATGCCACTCGGGTTTTCGAGTTCGATAGGAACATCACACGGATCTATGATTTTTAAAAACTTTCGTTTGAGTTCCTGAAACTCAACACAATTTTCACTTCAATTAAGTTACTCTCGTCTCTAACTATTAAATAGAGTGATAAAGGCTGGTTCTGAACGCCGTGTAACATCATCTTCTTCAACAAACCTCCACCGGCGCGACTACTAAAGAATTGCTCAGTAAAGAATTTTCACTTAATCCTCTCTATTCAATCTCATGCATTGCAGGCTTGCCCGAGATCAGTACTTGAGCACAGAGGAATTTATTGATGTAGTTGCTGAGGACCTGAGGGCAAGACTACTGGGGAAATCGAGGTTATAGTTCCCTTTTATCATTCAATTTGCATATGGAGTAATATCTCTTCTAAATAAATTTGCAGGGCAAATTAATGATAGGCTGTTATAATTTACCTATATTCATATTTTGGTTCATATTTCTTTGAAATTCGAAGAAAAATTGTAAATTAATATGTCCCAATAATTAAATAAAAATTTATAATTATAAGTAAACTATACAAATCCACAGTAATTCAACATAAACTTAAACTATTAATCAGCATATATGTTGGCTGTTTTTCATTTTTTTTTTTTTTTTTGGCTTTGATGGAATATGTTGGCTGAGTTTACTTGTGCTAGTGCATGAAAACGATGAAATAGTTGAGTTTCGGATTAACTAATTCAATCTTCGGATTAGCAAAATTCAAGAAACTCATATTTTAGTCGATCTAAATTCTTTTGGAGAGAAACTTTAATACGAATTACATTTGTTTGTCATCAATATCGACTAAGACTTGATTTTAATGAGGAGAAACTTTTAGAATTTCTTTCGTAGAATAGTTGATTAATTTTTTAGTTAATATTTGCGTAAGATATGATATAAAATTAATAATTATATTAGAGTTTGTATAATATATAAAATAAATTTTTTATATTAAAAATTATATAGTGTGTGAAATATAATCATGTTGTATTATTTGATAGTGTAAAAAAAACAAAAGAGTTGGTTATTATATTAAAAAAAAGTTATTTTTAAACTATAAAGTGGTTTTAATTAATATTTGAATGCAAGGTTCTCAAACTTATGTTTCAAGCTGAAAATTTATTTTCTTTTGAAAAACTCAATTTACGTTCAATTGCATCAAAGAAATATATTTTATTATTCTAACAAAAATATATTTTATTATTTCATAAGAATAAAATCTAACCCCTTTTGTATCTTAAATTAAATCTAATCGTTAAGATGAGCATCTAACGATTAGATTTAAAATATTCTACATAAATAATAGATTTAAATAGTTTTTAACATGTAAGATTTAAGTTAAGGTGCACCGAGAGTTAGATTTTATTCCTATGAACCTTATTTAAGTTAAAACATAACTTAAGTATGATTTACTTAAATAAAATGTAAGGATTTTTTAACTAGGGTGTGTTGGTTGTAAAATTAAAATAAATAAGTGTGTGTCATATAATATTTAACTTTAGGGTGTCTAATAAGTAAATATTGAAGTTTTTTGTGTCATACGGGTAAAAATTTTCTTTTATTTTTACTGTAAACACATCAATTTTCTTACTTTAATTAAAAATTATAGTCACGTAGA
>KZ454479.1:56208-94071 GCA_002786265.1 Apostasia shenzhenica
ATACATAAATTCATAAATATTTAAATTATTATTTATATAAATTAATTTATTTATAGTATTTAATTAATATATTAATAATATAGTTAAGATCAAAGCCAATTTAGAAATGTAAAGTTCACCATCAAAGAATATAGTGTGAAATATGTGAAATGCGTAAAATTTAAATGAATATAGTGTGATAGTGGTAATATTTATGAATTGATAGTGAAATGTGTAATTTCGTGTAAATTTAATATTCTGTACGTAAAAATCTCTATTTAATTTTAGGATATCTAATAAATAAATATTAAAGTTTTTTTTGCGTAGGATAAAAATCTCTAATTTTAATTATTGGCAGCCTACAAATCTTCGAGTTGGAAAGGTTTCGGCCGAAGGCAGCGGACGGCGGAGATTCGATCATGACAGCACTGCCGATCACCAACGCACAAATCTCGATAGAAGGATGTCGTCTTCCACTTGCAGCGGCTGAAATCCTTCGGTAGCGCGAACTCCCTCTCCTCTCCCGGAGGAACAGAGACGATGTCCTCCGTCTATTCTGCCTCCTTCCAGCGCTCCATACCCGGCACCGCCCGTTCTCCCTCCAAGAAGAAACCTCCCTATCCTCCGATGACCAGAAAACCCACTGCTGCTCTCTCTGCTTTCAAGATCGGCGCCGACGAATTGGCGGAGCTTGCGCACAATAAGGTAAGGACTTCAGCTAAATTGGTTCTTCGATCGGTTTTGATGGGAGAAGAAGGGTTGAGCGGGGGTTTTAACAGGAAATCCTTTCGTGATTTGAGTAGGTTTTGGTGGCATCGACGCTCTCCTGTGCCATTGGGCAGCTCGCGAAGCCTTTTACGTCCGCCACTGATAGAAACTGCGTTGATCTGAAGGCATCTGTTCGAGCTGGCGGCATGCCATCCACCCATTCTGCTGTGAGTTGAGTTTTTGTTTCTTCTCTGATTTCCTTCATTCCTTTTTGCAAACACTAATAGTTGAGTAATTGTTCTTTGGGTACTTTTCTGGTTATTGAGCTTCCTAGGGTTTCGGATTTGTAGGGTGTTGCTGCTGCTGCGACTACCCTTGGTTTAGAAAGGTAACCATGTAACTGTTTGCATCTTGCAATGTTAATTGAGATTCAGAAGTCTCACTATTCTCGGAGACTCTAATTTGATTTTGATTCTCTCGTGACTGCAAATTTGACCTATCGATTTATTCTAATGATTCAAGTCCTAATCGACTTGATATACTCGCGTCTTACAGAAGTATATGCCTCAGAGAATAAATTATGGATACGCGCGTAATGCGTATACATAGAGACAAGATTAATTATGCATATTACTTCAGCTTGAATCAAATCGATACTCAATTCTAAGTTTGAATTTTACCTTGGAGTAAGTTGTGATATGCCTTTATGATACCATCATACCAATGATTCACAGGCCTCTTCCTCGGAAAGCATTTCTCTAATCAGCGGTTCCCTGTGATGAACAGAAAATGAGATAGATTGCATGATTTGATTGGAAGCTACGTGGAAGGTAGTTGATGGACTGAAGATTGAGGGTAAGGAAGAGGAGTAAGAACTGAGATAGTAGTTTTCCACTTGCTTTCTACTTGTGAAACAACTTAGTTGATGTCTTTGAGTCATTTTCTCCGAGGTGAACCACTTATCTGAAGTTGGCTTCTAACCCTTTCTCCGAATCAATGCAAATTGACTCTTTGGTCTTGCTTCAGGTAGTATTCATTCTGTGCTTGAGAATGGTGCCTTCCTTGAAACATTTTTCATACTACCTCTAAAATATCAGTCAGTGGCAACACTTCCTCAGGAGGGTTTACCGGTTCTTGCTCATGATCTTGTTGAGAGCCCCATAGATTATGCGCATTAGCTGACTACTGTCTTTTTTTGAGACCATGATGATGGGTCTTCCACAGGAATTGCTGTTGGATTTGATCGTCTTATTCTCTAGCAACTCCTTTATCTGCTTCTGATCTTGTCATTCTCCATGATTAAACTTCTGTACAACTCGATGTTTAGAATTGGTGCATCAGACACGAGCTAGATTTTGTGTTCAACTTCTCTTCTCAGAGGCAATCTGTGTTCAACTTTTGTTTCACCAAGAGCCATGTGATGAAAAGCTTCTCTCAAGGATGATTGATCCTTAATAAACTCGACTTGCTTGCCTTTGGCATCCCTATTAGGGAGAGAGCAAGCTCTAATGGTTGAGGAGCCTCAACCTTTCAGTGCACATCAATGGCAGTTTGCTTGTATTTCTTTGCTGCACTTTTTGACCTATATGGAGCTAGAGTTAGATTTTTTTCCAGCATTTCTAGACAATATAATCGAGAATTTTACAGTGGGAGCAATACTTACCCTCATTGTTTTTCTAATATTTGATCTTTGAAGAAGACTTGTCCTTAGTCAAAATGACTTTTCGGTTCTATTTAGTTAGAGACCATTTTGACCATGGTCATGGCCAAAATGACCTCCATTTAAAAAAAAAATTATAATAACAATTTAATTATGATAGAAAAAATTATAACTTTTTTGAGATATGTATAGGATGGGAAATAAAATTAGTTATATTAAAAATTGTGTAAGAGATGAAATAAAGTTGATTGATGTATTGAGAATTGTATGAAATGCGATATAAAGTAAATTTCTTTATATTAAAGTTTGTGTATTAAAGATGAAAAATAAATTTTTATTTTAAGTTTTTTGAAAGTTGGAGGCCATTTTGGTGATGCGGGACGGAAAAAAATGCCAATAATAATTTATATTTATATTCAGCAAAATCGATTAGCAAATTATTTTAATTAAGAGAAAAATATTTTCTACATAATTTATATGATAAATAAGATTTTTGAATCTCGTAAATTAAGATATTTTAAAATTAAAATTAAATTGGATCGTATGACAAATAATAATTTATCAACTTAGATTAGGTCATCAATTTAAATTCAATAAATCAGATTCGAGGTTCAGGAATTTAGGACATGCATCTCAGTTAAATTCAACAGTAATTGACACACAAAAAATATCGGGTCACACAATTAGAGCCACATAAATAATCCAAGTCAAGAGAATAATTTGTGTTGAAATCAATTAACTGATCTGATCAAGGGCGACGCGCGGACAACGCGCAAACGGCGTGCGGGCGCAGGCAGGCGCGCGGGCGGCTCGCGGGCGGGCCTGCGGCGAGGGGCGTAGCTGGCGGAGGAGTGGGGCGACCGGAGGAGCGACGGAGTCGCCAGCGCTAGCCTATACTCGGCGGGCCGGCTGGAGGGCGGAGATGCGAGCGACGTGGGCGAAGCAGGCGGGCAAGTGATCAAAGCGGCGCGTGGGCGGCGTAGGCGGGCGCAGGCGGGCCCGCTGACCATGATCTGCGGGCGGCTGCAGGCGGTGCGCCGCTCGCACCGGCGCGCGGGCGGATCGCGCAGGCGGGCGGCGCTGACCGGCGCCGGGCGGCGCAGGCGGGCGCGCTACGGCGAGCGCGGGCGGCGCAGGCGGGCGCTCTGAGATGCACGGGCGGAGCAACCGCGGGCAACGCGCAAAGACGGGCTCGGCGAGAGGCGCAGCCGGTGGAGGAGTGGGGCGACTGGAGAAGCGACGACGTCGCCGGCGCTTGCCGATGCTCGACGGGCTGGCTGGAGGGCGGAGGTGCAATGACGCGGGCAAAATAGTGGGGCGGGCGATGCGGGTTCCCGAGCCGGTAGAGAGAGAGGAGGAAGAATGAATATTAGGGTTGGGAAATTACGTCAAGGGACCTGAATTTTGGTTGAGCTGACGGAAGGAAAAGATTTTTTTTCTTTTTTGAGAAGTGGATAACTTGGTCAATTTGAGGATTCTCACTAAAAGCTAACCCTACCCTTTCCTTCACCGGAATATCGATCTCTTAACCCGAGTCTAGGCTCTGAGAAAACTCAAACATAATTTCATTCATCAAAAGGCTCCCTTTTACAATGCAAGGCGACCTTTTTATATAGAGAGATCCCATGTAGAAATTTGAAAATATAATATTAAATGCAGAAAATAAAATACCAAATAAATTAAAAACAAATATGAAACTAAGTCTATTACAATAAAATAAAATCTGCTCCAAATGTGGTGAGTCTCCCAATCTTCCAAATATACTCTGAATTAAATCAAATCAAATCAAATCTAAATAAAGCTAATATGAAAATTTCTATTAGCTCTAATTAATTTAAATTTGAATTTTATTTCAGTCCATAACGTCATCCTAACCATCCAATTCGATGTTGATCTGTGTCCCCACCATTTGGTCATTGACTATTTTGGCTATGGGAAATGGCCTCCAGGCTCCAACCAAGCAACACTTCTGAGTCTTGGCTTCTTCCAATTATCCTTCTTTGGTTGGGGCTTAGGGAGTTGTCTTCTTGGATTTTGGTCAAGGTTCCAACAATGTCGATTCTTCTACTCGATCATCACAGCAAAAGTCATTGCTTAGCTCAGACCTCGTGCTAGGAAGAACTTGAGTTCCATGACAATTCTGTGAGCATGTGATAAAGTCAGGCAATGAACTTGAACTCCATGGACTAACATTTAGCACTTGTACTCAGTGGTGTATTCTTGAGCTCTTTATCTCTAGGGGAGAGAACTATTCGAGTTCGAGCTAAGCCAGACACAGCTCAAACTCGATTTGTCTCAATTCGATTCGAGTTTGAACTGTCTTGTATCGACTTCAAGCTTGCCTGAACCTTAATTGAGCAACTCAATCCTTCCAAAGAATTAAAATTTTTTAAGAAATAAAAAAATAAGTTACTTCTGCTAGAATTTAAAATTTGGCCAACTTAATAAATATCCTAACCACAACTAACGCAAACTTATTTACTAGTAATAAATAATTATATTAAATGAATATATATTATTTATATTTAAAAAATAGATAAGGTAAGCCAGACAATAGCCATGGCTTACCTTAATAAACTCAATTCGAGATCAATTCGAACTAAATATCGAGTGATATCGATCATCGAGCCATGCTGTCACTTCTGTCTATCCCTATCTCGGATGAATCGGTGTCACATTCTCCACCTTTTATCCATTTATTTGACAAGATAAAACTATTTTCGTAGAAACTTCCTGAAGTGCTCTAAGGATGTGCCTTCTCGTGAAAGTGAAGGATGCGCCTTATCAATGCATACAGATATAGGCATTACACCATACCAGTGCATGGTACATCATCTTTAGTCGGGTATATAACGCTTTGGTATAATTGTTGTGGCCATAATGGAGAAGTACCTCTCTATCTAGTCAAGGAAGGTTTTTACTTCCCTGGTATTGATCGTCCCATCAAACGAGGGAAACTTGATCGTTGCTTCCAATTGGTGTTTTATGGCCATGACTGGTGTTCCCCGAAGGGCTTCTTATGAGTTACTATATAGTTGGATGGATTGATGAGCTCCTTTTTTTGCACCTGCTTTGCTAGTATCGCACTAATTGAATGGAAACATTGTAATATCTCCATCATCATCTCAATTTATTTTTGGAGTTTGTCCATGTGGGCAGCCAAATCTCCTAACTTTTTGCCTTCTTCTGCCATTACGAATGTCTCCGTTTGTGTTGAAATCATCCATCATTGTTTGGGAAGCACTTGAAGCTCTTCTTCGTCTTTTGGTTATTCTTGGTATTCAACATGCTAAGAGCTTTTGATACCAACCTCATTGTATTGCCACCAGGTTTCCTCCTCAACAAGCCTTTCACTAAACAGGAATTCCTAGAATGGCGAATGAGATAGTTTGATTAGAAGTTAGGTAGAAGTTAGTTGGTGGATTGATGATTGAAAGAGAGGAAGAGGAAAAAGAATTGAGGCATTAGTTTTCCCCTTATTCTTTTCTTATATATTCACTCTTCAAAATTACTAGTGGCTAAAGAATCCTTTACATTGTATATGTATTCCTATTTATACAAATGTGGAAAAACAATGAAGATGTTGCAATGCTTGCCCTAATCACAACCATTTTACCCTTCTTTACTGCACCCTCAGGTAGATCTGCCTCTTGTGATTTGACAATGTAGAATAGGCTGCATGCTCGGCTGCCTCGTGATCTTTTTCCTTGGTAGTATCAGAGGTTTTGCCTACCACTGCTTGAGTCGTACAAGTTGTCTCTGGTCTACGTGAGAATTCTCTCGCATTTTCTGGCTCACAAGAGTTTTTTTTGAGTTTTTGGGATTGTTCCCAACACTTTCACCGTTAACTGATATCCTGATAAAACAGAAGACGGATTTTTTAAGATGTTTTATTTCTTAAGTTAATGCTCATCACTTACGCCCCGTTTGTTTGGTCATTGAAAATTAATCTTGTTTAATTTTAACAAGGCATATCACATCACACATAAAATTTAATATTAAAAATTAACTTTATTTCACATCCTACACACATTACTAAAATGATAATTAACTTACATCACATCCCTCACATATCCCAACATAATAATTAACTTTATTTTACATCATTCACAATTTTTAATAAAAAATATCTCCATCCAAGTTTAATTTTAACCATGTTAAATTTAATCGTACAAATAATAGACCCTTTAATGCTGATAAATCTCCAAAAGTGTTCATTAAATTTACACACTCCTTTTAATTTGTGCTCTATAGCTATTTAACTTATGAGTGCAGGGGGTTTTCAGATCCAGTTTTTGGCATGTCAGTGGTATTTGCTGCACTTGTCATGTATGATGCTCAGGTAAATTATTGCACAGTATTAATTACTTCTTCTGAAGGATTTATGTTGAGACAAGAAGCTTCTATATCTTCTGATTCACTAATTTATTATGCTTATAACTTGCTTTCAGAAATGTCTTAGTGATAAAAAAAATGTCTTTAATTCTCACTTTCATCTGTTAAAATCAAGGGGGTTCGACGAGAGGCAGGCAACCATGCGAAGATTCTAAACAAGCTAACGGAAGCCGGCGGTTCGGAATCAAAATCGATAACTGCTACTTCAAACTCGGAGGAAGTTGCTTCTGTTCTTTCAGCTTCAGAGAAGGCCAATTCTTACATGGGATTATTAGAAACTTACTCCTTGCGCAAACCTGGAACTTCATCAAGCAAACTGAACGAAAATCCATGCTTGAAAGCTGAAGCCAAAAAGCCATTAGAGGAATTGAGCAGGAGCTGTAGACCGTTAAACGAATCAGTAGGACACACAGAGATTCAGGTCCTCGTTGGAGCTCTTTTGGGTTTCATTATAAGTTTAGCTGTAGATACGATGATGTAACTTATTATTGTTTGCACCTGATCCTTTGTCTCGATAATAAAAACATTACACTTTGCATCATCAAAAATCATATATTCGATACGTTAAGCTCTCGACTTAAAAAAAAAAAGTGTCAAATTTATGAGTTTGAGGGTGCAAAGCATCTGTTTTTATTTTGAATGCAGAGTATCAAAATTATCATTTTTGACTCGCAATTTGTGTTTTGCTTCTACTTATTTTGATTATGCATTTAAATTTACATATATATGTGTGTGTCTGTGTGATGCAAAACTTCTTTCATGTCTAGCTAGCAAGCATGATCTTGCTCTGTTTGGTAATAAGAAAAAAAAGAAGATTTGGTTGAAAATTTTAGCCATTTTTGAAAAATGTGTATGATGTGAAATAAAGTAAGTTGGTTATATTAAAATTGTGTAGAATGTGAAGTAAAATTGATTGATTTATTGAGAATTGTGTTGGATGTGAAATAAAGTGATTGTTTAATGTTGAAATTTGTGTGAGATGAGATATAAAATAATTTTTTAATTTTTTTTAAAATAAATTTAAGATTTTGGTCATGACTAATTTTAACCATGGTTTTTAGCCCATTGCCAAACAGGACCTTAGTTATGGTCACTATGTTATAAATTTGAATAGTTATAATTTCGGAGAAATTAGTCACTATATCTATAATTATACTTTAGTTCACATTTTTAAAAAATTATTTAAATTGTTAATTAAAAATATAGAGATTTATTAGATTGCTATTTTAATTGCTAAAAACATAAGTAAAAGATTAAAAAAAATATTAAAGACCAAAGCAAAAAATTCTATAAAATATAAACTAAAACATAAATATGCATAAATTCTAAAGATTTATTAACATTTTATCCTACTATGCTACTTTAAAAGATTACATTTATATATTAATAAATTTATTTATGTATAAATTATTATAAATTTTAGCATCACATAATGGATATTTTCATCAATATTATTGTAGTTAAATTATAATTAATTTAATGCAAAACACTCGCAATGGCCAGTATGATCATTGATAGCAACGGTGAGAACATATAAATAAAATATTTCATGCATATTTCATTTATTCTTATCAAAAATTAAGGTAAGTGGCATGTATATAATACTTAAAATTATAAAAATGGATCAACATAAATAAATTTTAAAAGATAAAATATGTAAATAAAATCTTACAAAATAGTATATATAAATTTTCCAGTAATTTCATATAGCCACTCCCAAAAGTTAATGTTAAAGTCCCTAATTAATATAACCATAATGACAATAAACATGGATTCATTATATAACTATAAAAATAATTTCAATATACTATTTTAAAATCAGAACTGAAGCAAACTCTATTATATCTGAGAAACATAGAAAGACTAATGGTATAAAAACTAGTTCAGTTTACATTAACTAGTGGACAATATGGTAAGATAGAGCTAATGAAGAATTAAAAACAATGATCAGTGAAGCAGGAAGATAAACCTAGCATTCAGCCCTACTGGGTTTCTACTTAGTTGGAAGATAAACAGAACCTGGAGCCTTCACGAAACCAAGTTTCAGCGTCGATGATCCTTCAGATTCTAAATGAAAGAAGAAAGATAACCAACTGAAGAACAAAGGGTTAGATGAAATTTTGTAGGGGAGATTATGAGAAACACACCAGTCGCTTGAATGAGTTTCCTTGAACCAGCTTATTTGATTTCTCCATTTCTTGTTTTGCGCTATCAAGAGCCTGGATATCATTTAATCACAGAAGATAAAAAAAAGCATACATTAGAGCTAATAACGATCCGATCATAGAGCCAATTGACCTTGTCTCAAGATTGAATAGAAAGTTTTTGATTTGATCTTTGATCTAACTCCAAATTTTGGACCAAAAGAGCTCGATTTGATCTCAATCTGAACTAGGCCTGTCCACTTGATAAAATCAGATTGCCATTTATTTATTTCTCCATTGCCCATTTCAACCATCCAAGTGTCAACAGTTAATTATAAGGTCTAGCATTGCATATAATTTCAGTTTTATGAAATATTAGATCCCTCACCACACGCCCCGCACTTCATTCAATACAAGTAACTCAAGGCCACAATGTACCTGAATTAGAGATTCAACACGGCGCCGCATGCGGGTGTGCATAAAGCCTTCAGAGCACTAGAAAGGATAGCCACTTTCACATTAAAGATAGAAAACTTTAGCACATTTCAGAAAAGCAGGACAATATAATCTGCCGCTAACTTTACTTTTTTATCTATGTTTACTATTACATTGTACTTCACAGTTTATGATATCAAGGCATTAATTATTTTCAGTTCTCACAAAGCAAAAGGCAATGGCGCTATGCTTGATCTAGTCAAAGGCCTGTTCAGGTTAGACAATATCAGTAATGAATAACATTAAAAAGTGTTTTAGAACTGTACTAAGGCTCCCTGGCATGCAAGAGCTAAGACATTCAAGGTACAATTTTCTGGTAATTTTAGCTTCACGAACAGAAGATAAAAAAGTAAATTTCTCTGGTTAGATGAGATCTACATTGTCGTAATAAAGAATTGGATAGTTGGGAAATCATACTTTGACATGATAACTGACATATGCATGAAACGTTAATAAACTCCAAGTTGTTCGGTCTAGTTTGCTGCCATCAACATGACGGGGATAGATCACTGCAAGAAGTGAATTTAGAAATTAATGCAAAAAAAGTAAAAAGTTTTTATTTATAAGAGTTTTACAAATACCAAAAGTGACAAATCCAGCATTTGCTGCTACTGCTTCGGCAGAAACTCCTCTAAGATCTTGCGGAACATTTGGAGACCACGTACAAAGAGGTGCATTACTAAGTTGCGCAGCACGCCTTGCCTCCATAAATTCCTATGCTTACCCCCAACACCGACCAACCAATGAAAAAAGAAACCATTATAGACTTTATAGATGATTTTAAATAAGGAATATAGAAGAACCTCCAATTATTCAAGGTTTATTCTATTGATTGCCATACAGAGAAATGAGGAACCTGATATGAAAAGATTCAGCAAAAATGAATAACAAAAAGAAGGTTTCTACCTGCTAAACTCAAGCCACAAATAAACATGCCCCTAATAGTTTTGACACCATAAACTGGGAGGATACAACAAATTAGAAAGTTCAATGATGATGCTGAATTACGGTAAAGCCTTAGTCCCAAACTAGTTAGGGCTAGGTACATGAATTTCTCTTTTGCATTAAGCTCTATGTAAAGCAATGCTTTTAGCGAATGCCAGTGATTCAAGATCACTTTTTATAAAATTGTCCATCTCATCTTTTTGTCTACTCCTTCCCCTCCTAAATGTACCAGCTTGGATCCCCACACATCAATGTACAAAGGCTACTATAGGTCAATGATAGACATAGCCAAACCACCTAGAATGTTTTTGCCTCATCTTATCCTGCCCTCTGTTTGTTGCAATCATTTTAAATATCTACTTAGTATGACCATTTATCAATCTCAACATCCAATCTCATTTTAAATATCATAAGTACACCAATCTTATGGATATTACTTAACCACCCAAAATTGACTCCCATATGGTGCAGGTTTAGATTTAAGAGAGAGACCATTCTACCTTTAAAAATGAAGTTGCCAAAACGATATCAATGGAATCCTTGAATCTCATTGGAAAGACAGCAGTAACCTTTTCTGCCTGCCATTAAAGAAGATGTGGAATCAAATTCCTGCAATAGACCAATCCATTTTCCTAATTTAGATTTAGGGGCGGCATGCCAACATTATGACATCTATATTAATGTTACATCTACTTTATTTATTTATTTATTTTATTGAATGTTACATGTTACATCTACTTTAACAGACCTAAGAAAGCATTCTTTCATAGTTCATCACAGAGTTATAAGTTATAACCCAAACAGAGCTCCACCAAAGTTTCAAAGCAGGTTGAAAATTTTCAATTAAACAATGAAAAACTCAAAAATGAATAAAAGAGCCGATTTTTGAAAAAAGGAAATTAAAATTACAAGACCACAAGAATATTACAGGAATCTACCAAACGTTTTTGAAACTTAATTTGCCAAATGTTAATGAATCAGAAAGTGTCATGGATGCGTCCATATGGTCCAAAACTCTCGATGGAGAGCATAAGGCACCAAGCAAAAATAGATGTACCTGAGGAATGAGAAAAATTGATTCCTTCGGCCGATGCACCAAAGCAATAACTTGATCGACATTAGGAGCAACGCTTCTTAAAGCCAGATGCTTCAAGACTATTCTAAGGGGGGCTCCTAAAACAACTTCTCTAACAGAAGCAATTTTCACCAAAATGGCCTGCTTTTGCTCTGGAACCACAGAAAAGATGAGATAAGATGGGAAGCTACAATATAAGAAGATGACGGGATTCCAATTAGCTACAAAAAAACATATGAAGTGTTATGTCCACCACCTTCTGAAGCAGACATAGGTAGTATGAATGGCTACAAATGCAGGCAATAACATATGAGAAAAATCAATTAAAAAAGTAACAAAGTAATAATAAAGTACATTAAGCAGCCGATAGGAGTAATATCATTTGACAATCTCCAAATTCCTTACATACTAGCAATTCAAAGCTAGAGATCCTATATTTAAGCACCGAGATTAATATCCTCATTGTCAACTATGTCCCATAAAACATATTACTTGTTGAAACAAGCATTCAGTTCTACTGCAACACACAAAATTGGATTAATGACACGGATAATATTTAATACATATGCTCACACAGGGATATCAGTCATGACTTTGACAATGCCTTAGTGCTAGAATATTTGACAGATACCATGCCACATATCCCATCTATTTCTGATTACAAAGCTTCAAGAAGTCAAAGTCAATGGATTTTGTAACAGTTACTAAAAGGTTAGACGTTTGCAGTTATATTCATGAAAAATATCCAGCAACTTACGTATGTACATATATATCTACAGTTTATATATGTTACCTTAAGTAGGAACATATTTATCTACAGTATATATATGCTACAGACTGGCACTTCTTGTTTACTACCATGCAGATTAACAGGTGACCCAACAATCTCAAGCTTCTTCATTCCCCTTGTCCACTATATGATGAAAGCATGTTATCAATTTTGGATACACAAATATTAGTAGTCTGTGGTCATAATACTTATAAATCTCTGATTACCAACTGGCCTAAAAGCTTAAGCTTGTAGGTTATAGCTAAAGAATAATTTACATTTTAACACATCTCCTCACGTACAAATGTATTTGTTTTGCAACATGGAGTTCAACCCAAGTACTTTTTTTTAACCTTATGCGATAGATAATTGGTAGTAACTAGAGTTCGAACTTGAGATAGCATATTAAATCTCTGGTTACCGACTGACCTAAAAACTTAAGCTTGAAGGTTATAACCCAAGAATAATTTAGCACTCTAACAAAAAAAAATTAAATAAACCCTGCTAGTCCATGAATACATTCTTTCTCACTAAACTACTGCAAGCTCATAATGACCTTGGTAAAGAAACTCGTTGAACCTTCATCTCGCGGAAGCTTAGCCAAATTGAGCTTGATGGTTAGATTATATCCATCTTTTGGGGGGTCACGGATTTGCACAAGTTCTCCATAAGCTATTTTGATTGCATCTACGGCACCCAACGGAAGCCCATTAATAAAAGCAGCCTCTGGTGGTGGGATGGGAAGTGAAAGTGACAACATCATCACCTGTGGTGATTTCTGAGAGAACTGCAAGGCAAGCAAAAAGATTCCTCAGCTCGTTACCGCTGCAAAACCTTCAATACTCGATCAGGCATATCAATTCAAACTACTTTAAAACAAAAAGCAAATTGTTACGAGAATGTTTTACCTGAATATGGTAGCGAACATCATCGAATTCCACCGAATGACAGTCAACATCAACACTTCTCTCCGAGCTAAAATCAGAAAAACAAACACACATTAAAGAAATATCAAAGAGCAACAAGATCGAATCAGGACCATAAAGAAAAAACCGCGTCTGGATGGTGCGGAACGAGAAGAGACACAGCGCAACGTCAGAGAAACGCAAAGTGATGAAGAACTTACTTAGCGACGCGGTTCTGCAGAACCTGAAGGATAAATCTCGACTGAGATTGGAGCAGTATCATCTCTCCACCGGCGATAAAATCGCCGCCGTCTCTCCGGCGAAGCAAAGCCTCCTTGGAGATCTACGGAAAAAATAAGTCGGAGGAGCATGAAAGCCTTGAAGTAGCCCTTGCCTTTTTCCTAATACGACCGGACTCTTATGTGGAAAGACTAAACTACCCTTGTACTTCGATTATTTACTAGTCATATTTGGAAAATTAGAAATCTGTTTTTTAAATATTAACTTATCAAAATAATCATACATTTTTTAGTGTGAGCAGCATAATATTTAAAAGTGCTAGTGTACATATTATAATATTTAAAAATATGTATAATATATAAATATAATAAAATAAATACTAGTATATGTATTATAATATTTAAAAGAGATATTTACCTATATGTCACATTATTTAGTTTTATTTATGTATTTCTCTTTCATTCTTAATTAATTACATTATAATGCCTACATACACACACTGATTTCAAATTTAAATTAGAAAGTCAATCGAAATAAATATAACTAACTTGTTGTCGATTCAAGCTCAATTAAAATTAAAATTGATATAATTTTTTATTAATTTTGATCTTTCAGTAAAGTATTAGAAATAAATATATTTGTTTAACAATCAATTTAAATCATAGTTGTTCATCTTGATTTAATTGTTAATAATAAAAATAAAAAAATATAATATTTACAATTTATAGTATTTAAATAAATGTCATCCAAAAATTCTAATATAACTATTTATCTAGTTATTATAAAAAATTAAAATACTGAACATAATTATATATATATGTATATATATATATATATAATATTTTTGTCGTCTTATTTCATTCAATTTCGAGCAGGCATGAACTAATAGTATCCTGGCTTAAAATCAAATGATAAAAAATTCAAGTCATAAAAACATCTTGTTAATTAACAGATTTAGATCGATTTAGACTTGATTTCATTTAAAATTTGATTTAATTTTTTATTAATTTTTGATGTTGGAGCATATTTAAAAGCCTTATGATTTGATTTGAGTGAAATATGTTCTTTTTTATTAAAAAAAATTAATATTATAATATTAAATAAAATTATTTATTATTAAAATTATATTAAATGTGATATAAAATTAATGTATTTTTTTTTGTAGTATGCAGTAGTGAGTTTGTTCATATAAAAAAATGGTATGTTTGTTATTTTAAAGGTCATTTAGGTAAATTCTCTAGACATTGCAATGAAATGCCCTGATGAACTCTGTAGCCGGTAGAGCAACGGGAGAGAAATGGAAGACGTAGTGACGGAGATTCCGCCGCCGTCGCGGTTCTTCCAAGAGGACCTCAACAACTTCGCCGATCCGGACCCTCGTCTCCCGTCTCCTTTTCTCTGCCTCAACGCCAACCCTAATCTCCTCCGACCTTCCCTACTCATGATCTCCATCTCCGCCCCTTCCATCTCCATCCTCCACCACATCCCTCAAAAGGTTCTCATCGGAACCCTAATCCTCCCAGAGATCCCACTTTCAGGAAATCCTCTCGAACCCTCTCCTCGGGACAAATCGTGCAACATCTACTCTATCGAATGCCCGCCTTCTGGGGCGATCCTTGTAGCCGTCCAGTACGTGGTATCTCCCGAGAGATCTCGCGCTGTGGCTAAGGCGCTGCTAGGACAGATCCAAGCCGAGAAGATCGTGGTTTTTGATTCGATTCGAGGGGAGAATTACCGGGGAAGGTTGTCGGTGGATGAGGCGCTGGCTTTCAAGTTGGAAACTTTGGAGCAGAGGCGAAGTCGGGATCCCGTGCTTCGAGATTTGCAGTATTTTCCGTCGGGCAGCGTGATGGCGGGTTTAGGGGCGGCGCTACTTGGCGAGTGCCAGATGAGGAGGACGAGGGCGACGTTGTGCGCGACATGGCCGGAGAGCGGGCGGCCATCGGTAGTGCCGTTGCTGCTTTCTCTGCTGAAGGGTATGGGGCTTGAAGTGGGGAAGGCTGAAAGCGTAACTGATGATGATGTTAGGGTTTCTTCTCCTTTCGTTTCTGATTTGTACACTTGAAATTAATGGTTCAAGGAGACATCTCGTATACTGTATCTTTCAATGAGGTAAGGGATTTTAATTCCGCTTTTGAGAACAAAACGGTTCATCTTTTGTGACATTTGATTGTCTCTTGTTTGATTCTTGCTGTGTTTATTCTCGTGGAGTGAAGATTTTTTTTCTGTTGGGTAAATGGAAGAGCTATTTATTGCTGTTATCAGTGGAAAGGATTCAAGGGCGACCTGCATGATTTTGGACCTCAAGCTGAAGTTTTGCTCTTGGCATCATGGCATTTTAGTGGATTTTAGTTCAAGCTTACATTAGATGCCAATCTTTTAGGGTCCCTTTCTGTCATACCCTCTCTCTTGAGTCTTGATGAAGTTTTAATTGATTTGAGTAGTTTGACATATCACTTATTTGATTTAGAATGAGTTCAAATTTAAAATCAACAACAACAAACCCGTAATCTAAACTAGTTGGGGTTAGCTACATGGACTTCTCTACTCCATTCAGCTCTATTTTAGAATTAGAAAATTAGACATGATTTAGCTGTACCAGTTTGGCATGTGTTTGGTGTTTAGTTGGATTAAGATATATGGTTTTGGCTTTTACTTAATCTCCTGAACCATTCTCTAGAAGGATTAGACAAGATAATCTCATTAGATTTAATTGTATTTCAACTTCTAATCTTGATTAGATGGTTAGACATTTTGTAGTGACACATATTTAAACGACATCAACAGCAGCAGTAACAACTCTTTAATCTCAAACAGGTTGGTTTAGCAAAGAAATCTGTTATAAGAAACACTTTTTACATAAGTTCAACATACTGCAACCCCCTTTTTCCCTTTGTCTTGAGACAATATGTGCAAAAGAATAAAATAAAACACGGCATAAACATTAACAGAGTTTTCCCCAACTTAAATGTAGTCATTTTAAACACGACAACCCATCTAGGTTCAAAGATGCAGCCTTTTTTTTCTTTTTGATAATAAGATGCTGCCTTGTTAATATAGGGATTTCTAAGTAACCTCTCTATTGATAATATTTGCTAAAGATTTAGAATTGTGACATTATTGAGTCCTTGATCTGTGTTTTGGAGCACTTGTGGTGCCACATTTCTCTTTTTGTTTAGTTGAAATTGTTGATGCAGGACTTTTTTTGCTAAAAGTTGGTTGACATTCTTCCTCATTGGACTTCTTTCCCGAGGTTCCGCATCCTTGTAGGAATCAATGATATCATAAACATTGGTAGTATTTTATCTATAGTGATTATTCTGAATCATGATTTTTTTTTTTGAGAAATCATGATAACTTAAAAGGGTTAATATCAACTAGGTCCTTCTAGTTTGGTTCTATTTGCAGCTGGATTTTTTTAGTTTTCAAATTAGCCAAATTAAATTCTTGTTTATGATAATGTTCGAATAAGTCCTCCAAGTTTAGTAGAGAGACTCAATGGAGAATGTTATCTCTAATTATTGGATCAGTATGGGCATTGTCCCCATTTGAAGTTTGATTTAATTTCCATATTAGCTAAACTATTTTGCTGATTAGAGAATATGTCTCACATAGAACTTATTTATACGTTATCTCAAATTAGAGGACCAATTTAGTTGATTTGGAAACTAGAGAGATTCAGTTACACATAGGCTGAAAGTAGAAGGGCCTAGTTGCTATTAACTCTAACTTAAATAATCACCTCTTGGACATATGGTAAACGGCTGGCCATTCGTGTAGTAAGTTTTTTGAAATTTTAATGGTTGCATTTGCTTTACTTTAGTAAGACACTTATCATATTCCAACAACACTCAGAGAACAATGATGCTTATCTTTCTTAAGAATGCTAGCTTTAATAATCCATGAATAATTACTCATATATGTCACGTCAGGTAGATTTAGTAAATTTGGCGTGCTATACATCTGCCACATTCACAATTTGAATTAGGAATTGATCCTCCTGAAAAGAGCTTAACTAAATCAGTGGCTTGAAAAGTTGTTTGTTGTTCTTCTTTCACTCTTTTAAGTTTTGTTTGTCACTCAAATGACCTGATGGGTGTCATAGCACAATACCCTTCAGTTCTTTTTTCTATTCAAGGCACAGTCTTTTGCTCTCCACAGTCTTTTGCTCTTCATCTACCCTTGTAACAGATGGATGCCAAGGTTAAAAAGATGGTAATATGGGGATCACTTCTTCTTTGGTGTGTGATTCATTTTTTTCTATATTAGCTACTCTTCATACGAGACTACTACTCAGAAGCCGACATGCCGCAGATATTGACTCAAAGCCTCTGTCAAATTTCCGGCATCACATCATGTTTTGTAGGATAAATAGCATTCAAGTCCCTCTTGTTTGCATTTCTATCATGTAAGTTCCTTTAATTTTTGAATTAAGCAAATTGGTCCATCAGTTTAAGTAAATGTTCAAATAGATCCTTTTTTTTAATGGATGATACTTTTGTTAAAAAAAGTAAGTGTTTTTATAGCTTTTTGGTAGTGACAGTTCAACGATGATGCTCCTCACTCAATCTTATATAACCCAATCTTGCTATAATGGTAACTATTTTCATAGGTTTTTTTTATGAAAGTAATTTTCCTTAAACTAGTGGACCAATCAGCTTAATTTGAGAACTAGGAAAACTTATATGCACATAAAAGCAAACAAGAGAGACTCAAATGTTATTTGCCCTATTTTATAATGTTATTTTGTAGAGTTAATTCATGTTATACTTATGACTTAGCCGTCGCCAAATTGGCCAAAATTCAAGAATTCAAGAAGATGCCATCAGTTAGAATAATCTTCATTGCGGAATTCAACTAAATTGAATGCAGTCCTTGATTGCTGAGTGAATTCATAGAACTTGAATGGCAGCATGGCATCAATCTTGCATCCTTCTTCCACCGGAGCCCGACTCTCTCTGGCAGTTGAAGTAGACGGCAGCGACCGGCAAGCCGAGGTTGTAAAGCTCGGCAAAGTCTCTGGTGCTGAAGTTCTGCCGCCAGCCTGGGGCGTAGACCATCTGCCGGTCGAGCTGCCGGAAAAGCACAAAGACAAAGCGGTGGATTCCCAACGTTGGCCGTGGGCTCTCATAGCACACTACCTCACTGCCTGGTACCAGTCATCATTCAACAAAGAGCACATTCTTCACATATGAATGTAATAGAAATATTTTTTATATTATTTGTATGATTTTTAACGTGCAGAACATTTAAGTATGTGAATGGATTTGTACCAAATGTTGCTCCAGTCCTAGCTGGGATATCTGTGACCAACCTGTGTCAAACAAAGTAGTGAATATTGTGTTCATCTCATTGGTGGTTATTGTAATTTATGTAATATATGAAATCTAGGTATGTTTTTTATGGGATGTGGATAACATATATAATACATTTTTTATTTTAAAATTTATATGAGATGTCAAATTTAGTTAGTTTTAATGAGAAGTTTGTATATTATAACTTTTAACATGGTTAATAGTTAGCTTAGGAAATAAATAGGCCAACCTTTTAAAAATTAGGCCAAGTTTAATCAAAATTGTTCCTATCTTTATGTTCTAATTTTTTTTTAATAATCATTTGTACTAACGTTGTTGTTTTACCTTTACTTTTTTCTATTGGTTTTGAAGAAATTGATGCAATCTCTTATTTTTCTAAATTTTAATTAAGATGGGCTTGAAATAATATTTATGTTTATAGTATCATGTGTCATTATTAATTTGACTTGTGTGCTTAACATGTAAAATATTGATTGACCTAGAAATTGTGCATGTTATCCTCATCTTTCTATTTATGTTAGAAATTTTTACTTATATATCACTTAGAAAAATAGTATTTACTTACATACTATCAAAGTTTTATAATTTATTTGCAAACTTCCTTTTTAACTATATATATATATATATTTTATATATGTGTGTTTGTATTTATGTATTTATAACATATATTCATGTGTATTTATATACATTTTAGTATGTATATGTATATCAATAAATGTATATATGTGTGTATATATCTATGTTTAAAAATATACATTATATGATTTATATGTGTATTTAGCGTATGTGTATTTGTTTATATATAGATACATATATATTTATGTAGTTAGGTACATATTTATATAGGGAAATTTACATCTATCATTTTTAAAAAAAAATTTTTACAAATAGTACCCTCTAAATCAAATATTTACAAGCAAATCACCTAAGTTAAATATTTATACATGTTATTTTTTATTTTGAATATGAATTTGCATGCAATACCTCCACAATAACTTTCATATGTCATTTTTTTAATCCAGCTAGGGTTAACACATGTAAGTAAAATTACAGTTAGCAAGCTTCAAGAAGATTCATAATGATAGAGTTATAGAAAAAAAATATAGATCATTAAAATGGAGAAAAAATTAAAATAAAGGAGATTTATGAAAAAATAGATATGAACAACATAGATGGCATAATCTAGTCTTTAAATGAAAAGATAAATTAATCTTAGTAACATATGTTAATCCTAGTTCGGTTAAAGTAACAGATAGCAAACGAAAATTAATATGAGAATGTTGCTTGTAAATTTATATTCAAAATAAGGGGCGCTACTTGTAAATATTTAACTTAGAGGGTACTATCTGTAATAAAATTTTTTTAGGGGTGATATATGTAAATTTTTCATTTATATGTGTACATATATATTTATACATATATCTATATAGATCAATGTATTTATGGATTTGTGTGTATTTAAAAAGTTAATGAAAGTAACTAAGATTACTTAGTATGAGTTAAAAAAATGTTAAACTAGTAATTATAAAATCAAAACATGGTTTATTAATAATTATAATTATTAAAAGATATTTATAAGTAATATTTAAGATTTAAATAGTATGAGTGTAATATAAAACTTAAAAGATGGTTATAAGTAAAACATAAAAATTGAGTGGTATGCAAGTAAATATAAATTTTTAAAGTGATCTGCATTTTGTATGAATTCATAGTTATATATTTGTGTGTCACATGAAAAATTAAACTTAATTAATATTTAAAGGGAAATTTACATACAGAACACTGAATTCATCACAAATTACGCATTTCACCATCTTTTAGTAAATATTACACATATTACACTTTTTTTACATTTCTATTGTTATAATAGAAATGTAAAACCCATAAGCTGAGTGTGATATGTGTAATATTTACTAAAAGATGGTAAAATACAAAATTTGTGATGAATTCAGTGTTCTGTATGTAAATCCCTCATAAATTGATTTTGGCAGAACAATATACAGCAACAAGAGTATCATGATAGCATTTTTTTAAGTATTTAATTATAAGTTTTTTTTTCATTTAATACATAAATTACTGTTTTGAATAACTACATTTGTAAATTCCCCATTCCTATTATCTTAGATTCTGAAATTTGCCTTTCTGTTTGTAGTGTTATTATTATTATTATTATTATTATTATTATTATTATTATTATTATTATTATTATTTAGTGATGAGAAAGTTTTGTGATCTTTGAGGTAGCTTCACCCCCAAAAATTAGCCCTTTTTTTACTATTAAAAAGTCTTTTTTGTCTTTTTTTTATTTTTTTTTTATTTTTTTTGGCCATTCATGACCATTTATGCTAGCTCAATGAAACAGTTCAATGCGCATAAAGGAAGAATTAATCACAAGTGTAATATTTAATGAAATAAAATGATCTAAACATACAATTAACTTCATCATATCATTCTTAATATCTTATTTATCTCTAATTTTTAAATATATCAATCAAACCTTAATTCAAGGTCTTTGTTATCATTTCAAATTAGTAACTCAATTAACAAATTTAAAATTTTAATTACTTTTAACTTAAGCAATCAAATAACATGAAATCTAACTAAATAATATATATAATCATTTGGGCCTATTTGTCCACCGGGTTAAAATTAACCTGATTTGATTTTAATAAACATATCACATCACATGCATATAATTTAAAATAAAAAATTAATTTTATTTTGCATCCTACGTACATATCAAAATAATAACTAACTTATATCACATATCTCAGATATCCCAATATAATAATTAACTTTATTTTATATTATTCATAATTTTTAATAAAAAATATCTTTATTTAAATTTAATTTTAACTTAATTAAAATTTGTAAATAAACATGCCCTTAAGGTTTCAATTTAGGGATTTGTAAAATAATTCTAAAATGATTGCGCGAGGACCAAAATCAGGACCAAAATGGTACTAATTTAAAATAATAATAATAATAATAATAATAAATAAATTTTTTTAATCATTTTACATAAATTTTAATATAAAAAAATATTATTTTACTTTAGATACTCAATAATTTTCAATAGAAAGATTAACTTTATTTTACATCCTAAACCAAAATATTCGATTCAAATATTTTAGTCTAAGATGTGAAATAAAGTAGATATTTTTATTAAAAATTATTGAGTATGTAAAATAAAATAATATCTTTTTTATATTAGAACTTGTGTAAAATAATTAAAAATATTATTTTATATTATTATTATTATTATTATTATTATTATTTAAATTAATACTATTTTGATCCTGATTTTGGTCCTCGGACCAAATAGGGCAGAGCTTTGTTGATATATTTAAGAATTAAGTAATAAATATGATATTTAATTAAAAAGATTTATATAGTTAATATGAAATTGGTTTTCAAGTGATAATTAATTACTCTTGTACTTCATCCATCCTATCAATATTGTATTTATATATTATTTTGATCTAATTTATTTTGCATCGATTTTATTTATAATTCTTATAATGAAATTAGCTGCATGAATCTCTTACTTGTTTCTCCATAGAAAAAATCTTCCATCTAACTTAATCGCAATTAAATATACAGAGAGAGACAAGAGAGAAAGAGAGAAAGAGAGAGAGTGAGAGAGTGAGAGAGAGTGAGAGAGAGAGAGAGAGAGAGAGAGAGAGAGGGAAGTCTAGAGAGAGAGAGAAGCTTATTACCAGTGCAAGTTCTCTCTGAGATGAGGGTCGCTGGGACTTGGAGCATCTGGGTCTACCATGACCTGAAAAAAAAAAAAAAAAAAAAAAAAAAAAAAAAAAAACAGAGCATAATATATAGAGAATTAATATCATGAGCATATGAAAAGCATAGTAATTATAATCATGAAATAGCTCACAAGAGTATAGAAGTTTCTGAGATCATCTCCTCCAACCTCAACCCTAGGCTGGCCGACGACGGCCGAGGGCTTGAGCTCTTGGCCATTGGACACCTCCCTGCCGTTGTAGGAGACCCTAAGGGAGACTCTTCGCGTGAAGGGATCGAGCACGTCGCCGATCACTCTTCCCACCGCCAAGGGCTCCCTCTCTCTGTTCATCCTAATTCCCCTTATGGAGGTGGCCTTTGATGGTGTAATTCTTGAAGATCTCTAGAGAAAGCCAAGTGGGATGGATGGAGTTAAGAACTGATGAGTGAATACTTATAAGTGCATCAAAAGTTAGTGTGAACGTTACTTTTCGACAACAATCAATCAACCAGACCCAGTACAATAGACAGAAGAAACAATTTTACGTAGAAAATATAATTATCGGTTGGGAAAATCTATTAAACTAATTGTTGGTACGTTTAAGAATTCGCTAAAAATTAGAGTTGAAAATTTGAAGTTTACCATTTAAGAGAACATTAAAGCTAAGGATTCTCACTTTGATACTAATTACAAAATAATTTATCATAAACTCATTTTCCTCAATCTTTCACAAATTAATTATATGAGCGATGAAATTTTAAATGACAAAGAGGACAGTTCACATACTGTTACGTACACAACTTAAATACGTCATGTAGATATACAGGTTTCTTATGACTTTCAATTTTCTTGCCTCAAAGAATGAATGAAATGAATGCTGATTATTCGTCACAAACGGAAGCATTTTCAAATTTTGTTTATTGGCGTCAGTAAAAACATTATTTTGTGATATTATTTATTAAAATTTTTTAGAATACTTGCTAGCAATTTGTTTATTTGCAACAATTATGATTATAATTTTCTTTTAGTAGGCATTTGGTAATAGGTGGAGTGGTTCATTATTGAATTTTCAAGAATGTCAACTAAAATGAAGAAGATGACGAAGTGCAAGTATTGATCTTTGAAAAAGACCGATAAAAGCTGTGTTGTTATTGAGCCAAAGAGTGTAGATATATAACTGTAGAAGATAATCATTGAAGAGTTTGTCTTTGAGAAACTCACTTCAACCATGACTACCACTTAGATTAACAATTCATAAATAAGACAATTTGAGTAATATTTATCGATGCCAATTAAAAGTTTCAATTTCAAATTTGAGTGTTCGACAAGTTTATATGTGCATGGCATGTACATTCACATGCAATATTCGACAAAAAAGCAGATACCATAAGAGTGGCGAAGTCAAGACCTCAAATACGAGGGCTCAATTAAACTATTTACAGCAAGAGTCTTTTATATCTTAAAAAATTTAAAAAAATTATAAATATAGCAGATTCTTTATTATAGGGTTAGTGAATACGATTCTATTAATATGTGTAAAAGTGCGATAAAAAAATGTAATATAGAATTTAAAATTAATTAATTTAAACTATAATTACAATATAAACTTTGCAGAGAAACGTACACAAAGAATTTTTCATTATGATAGTTAATATTTCTTATAATTTTGAGAAAAAAAAATACTTGTAAGAAACGTACACAAAGAGTATAAGTTAAAAGAAAAAATTCTCTCCTTGTATAATCTTTTCAAAAAAAAAAAAAACTTCTGTATAATATTTACTAAAATGCTATTGAGCTACCATTTTGTTTTATAAATCACATAAATGAACCACACAAAGCATAAATGAAGTAGAAATAAAAATTTTAATAGTATTACATACGTTGTTTGTTTCTAAAATCTTTGATATAATATATGCGACCGAAGAGAAAGATGAGTGATCATTGAGTGCTGCTCTAAATAAAATCAACCACTGGAATAAAGTGCGGCTTCTGACAAGCTTTTATTCCAAAATAATGGGAGGTAAGAGGGACACAAAAATGAATTGTATCATATCGAAAAAACAGAAAATTTTCTGAGCTATACCAAATGTAGTGGCACATTCTAGAAATAAATCATGAAACTAATAATAAAAAAACTTCACAATTAAGTGTACTTAAGCTGACGTAATATTAGTACGAGTGACCATTCTAAATAATATTCAAATCGCACAGTTTCTTAAAAGCAAATAAAAAAATACCACTATATTTTAAAATACAAAATATTACATTCGAACAATAGCTTTACTCATTAGATTAATATATTATACATTAAATAAAATATTCACCTAACGAATAAAATTATTATCAAAAAGTCTTAGAACTTTTAGGAACTACTTTGTCGGATTACATAGCATTACTCATATATTCTGTTGCTCCAAAATCAATAATTTCTCTAATGGTGGACTGCTGGACACATGTCAACATCTCTGTACTTAAAGTTTGTCTGAAGATAATATTTGAGCAGTGTAGCTGTCAATCTCTGATTGGTTGATAGTAGGATTGTGTGAATGTAAAGCAAATAAAGGCTGTTAATGAAATTTTCCACATTTCTCTTCTAATATTTTCTAAAATAATCTAAATTATTACTCATTTTACTTTCAAATAATTAATTTTATTTTAAATGACATAAACCGAATAACTTAGTTTTATTCTTGAAGTTGACTATAATTATGTAGATTTTACTGACCAAATTATAATATTTGGGACTTTAATTTTTAAAGTTATATATATATATATATATATATATATATTTATATATATATATTTATATTTATATAACCTACAAGAGCTCAAAGCCCTAAAGTACTTTTAGAAAAATTATTTTATTTACGTAAAATAAAGTGCATTGACATATATATATAACATTTAGAAATATTTAACTATATATTAAAAATAAAATTCTCAATATTTTTGTTCTAAACACATTTTTAGTTAATTTTTTATTTTTCCAACAAATACTAGATCATATTTCCTATCACATCCCAAAGTAATAGACATGAAAAATAGAAAATATTTGATAAAAATCAATCATAATTTATTATTATTTTTATTATGCTTGAGATATAATCAATGAGAACAAGATGTTTAATATATAAATAAAATATTTTTAAGTTATATATATAATATTTTTATTTAAAGTTTTATATATAATTATTCCTCACAACTATGACCAATATTCAAGATAATGAAAGAATCCTTTGCAATATTCTCTTTCTAAATTTAAAAGCCATAAAAAATAAATCATTTAATATTAATTGCAGTCAATGAAAGATTCTTGAAGACAAAGTCTGTAATAATCATCTCTAACGACAATTTAAGGTTCCCATGTCGAGAACTAAAATTGCTTTCGACAAACATTTCAAAAAAATTAAGGTTGATTAATTGTTAGTCTTCCCCATTTGTCAATCTAGATAAAGATTTAAAGCATAACTTCAAATTTTATATTTTGGCTAAAATAAATAGCCACAACTAAATTGTAACGAAGTTAATTTTAGACTGCAAATCCCGCTTTCAATAAATCACTACATTGTCACACTTCATACTGCCAACTCTTGGTAATATGACCTTGAGCAAAACGTCTGGTTATTTAACACTGCCTGCTCTTTTTCACTCCTTCAAAGTATCGATTTGCCAGTAATTACCACCTTCAAAGATGCTGCACTACACTTGTTCAACATTAAGTTCCACTTCGAATCGTTCAATAACTTTTCGCAGTTCACATAATAATTATCTGTTCATTTCACTTCTTCAAAGAAATCACGAGAGAAGGTGCTCATCGATCCTAACTCAGATTCATGAATACGATAGAATTGCATGTCACCCATGTTCTAATATTATATATATTTGAATAAGAAATAATTTTATTTCATATTTATTTATAATAATTTATATTTCTCTCACTAGCTAATTAAACATAACCTCCCAACCAAAGCCCAACATATTGAATAAGATATGTCACAATATTTGTTCTTCTAATTATGCAATATTCTTAGCAAGCTTTAGCAACTATAGTTAACGAAAAAAATTTAATTACTCTATATGGAAATAAAATGAGTAACACGTTTTACCAAAATTGGGAAATATATTTGTCTACAAGCAACAAAATAATTAATAGACACGTCAGATAGGATACCATTAGCTCATGAGAACCACAGAGATGGAACATTGGGCTGTTCATTGTGAAAAGTGCAACACATATAATAGCAAAATGACAAAAAATATCATTTCATTTTTCTTTGTTTTAGTTCAATTTTTATTTTTATTTTTAAAGATGAAACAATTTTTTTTTTAAATTTTTGATATAAGTATTTGAAGTACTTCAATGATTTCAGGGAAATCTTTCATCACACCAGCATTTCGAATTAAAATACTTGAATGACGATATATTTTGATTTCATCGAGCACTTGATATGTATGAAGTTGAGTGACGATCACCATTTTATGTTTTTTTTAAAAAGAAATAACATTTATTGTCATAGTATTGTACTACAACTAGTAAATATAAGAGTCAGCTAACGTCTTTTTTAAGGATATTATAAAAGTCAGTAGGAAGAAGTATACTGCTATCGTACTGAAAATTACCTAACGTATCTAAGTGTGCTAATAATAGGTCGCATTATTTACATTATGTTGCATATTAGTGAGTTTACAAATAAAAAAAGTATGCGCTCACAATATTCTCAAGTATAAGATTTTTAAGTGATCTATATATCATGGCAATGTGTACTTACACTAAATCTCTAAATTATTTTAGAATAAATTACATTTAAATATTTGAGTTTAAGGCATGATATCATGCTAATTTATGATTTTAAAATTTTAATAGCTGAAATTATAAATCAAATATAATACATCAATTAGGTTTATATTAATTTTTTAATATTATAATTTTATAAAATATTCAAAGTATTCCTCTCCCTCTCCCTCCACAAAAAGGAGTAAGCGAACGGCTTAACAGCTCACCCGCTTGCCCCTCTTTTCTCTGTCTCTCCAACCCTCCCACGGCCCTCACAAGGGAACGGGTGGGAGGTAGGTGGAGAGAGAGAGAGAGAGAGAGAGAGAGAGAAAAGAGGGGGATAGGTAAGTGGGGTGCGCAGCGTGCGCTACCATGCACCTACTCTCTTTTAGGAAGGGGAAGAGAGAGAGAGAGAGTGAGGTAGTTTTAGTATTTTATAAATTTTAATATTAAAAATAAAAATCATCTTTATTGATATATTATATTTGACTAAAAATTCTAGATGTTAAATTTACAAAATTATAAGCTCACGTAATATTATATCATAAATTCAAGGAGCTGAACAAATTTACCTATTTTTATATCATATAAGGTAATAATTAGGACATAAATAATAACTAAATTTCACTTGATTTTAATTTAATACCCATGCCTTCTAACAAACAAATAAGTATTTCGAACATTCTCACTCTCGTTATTTTCCAAAGTAAGACGTCAAAATCTATGAATACAACTTTAACATAGAACTCCTTGAAAATATGTTTTCAACTTTATTTTTCGTATTTTAATTATCTATTTCAGCGATAGATAGCCTTTGAATCTTGAATCCTTCGTATCTCTTTGTTTTTTATGGAGAAAATTTCTCGAAGTAGACCAAATGTCAGATAAGTTAGCCAGTCCCATATTCGTCAATTTTCGAAAGAACGTTGACCGAGTCGATGAGATCTTTTGCATGGAATTAACAAAAGAAAATACGAGTCACATTCATGACTAAATTCACTGACTTAACCTAAAGGTTTTATTAATAATATGTAGAAACATGAGTCTATTATGGTGGCTAATTAGATTACATCCCATTGAAGTTTAATTTCAACTTTCAACTTCATGGTCCATTGGTCCCTTGCCTTTGTTTACTTAATTTCCTGAAATAAATATTAAGGTAAATTACATTGAGATTCCTGAAGTTAAAATATAATATAATGCAAATTCATATTTTAAAATTTTTAATATCATGCATCTCGAATTACATTAAAGTTTGGCGTAATTTTACTTACGTCTTTGAGGTTTATCTACTTTACCATAAGGTCGACAAACGTCAAAATATACAATGTAGGACTACAATAATTATTATATAGTTTACTAGGACCCTAAATATTTTTAAAAAGTTTTTAATCAAGTCCAACATAATGCTTTCTATCTAAAATATCATTAATTCGTCTAAAAAATAAAATTAAAATAAATATTTTTAAAATTTATCATTTTACACTTGTACACTTGTGCTATCGCCCTTAGGGCACGCAGCCTCTACTGCATGCCGCCAGGCCCAGATGGTAACAATCATGGCCTCGTGCCCAACCAGTCGCCTTGCGCTCAAAATCACACGATCAGCCTCGCGCATGGGATTGTCTCGGGAGCAAGCAGTCACCATCATGACGGCGGATGACCCGATCGTGCAGGCTTGCATGGGTCCAGTGAAGCTGAAAATAGTATCGATATACTTTAAAAATTAATAGATTAAGTAAGATTATTTTTTTCAATTTGAAAATACTTAACAGATTCTGTCACGGAGGGACTACGATGTCCTGTGTAATATTTTTTTGTGAATCTAAGGACCTAAATGACATGCTTAGAAATTTATGGACTTTTTTATAGATAAATTTCAAGAGCCTAAATAAAATTATCCCTTAAATTATTTCAATAAAATTCCTTTATTATTTTTTGATATTAAATTTTGTCAATTTACTATTTTGCCAGTTACTCTCAAGCATAAGTATATTCTTAAGATGTTGATTTTCTCATTTAAATTTCCATAAATTAACTTTAATAACCAAAAAATAATTATACATAAATTTTAGCATTAAAATTAATTTTATACTCATATCTAAAAAAAAAAACTTTATTTCACATTCTTTATAAATAAAAAAAAAATTATTCAATGTTTTATATACATCTCAAAAAAAATCAATTTTATTTTAATTTTTTTTACAAATTTTAAAATTAAAATATTATAATAAAAATTATCTTTTATCCAAATAAAAATAACGCCACAGACGAATCTCCCCTTAATTTTGCTAAAAGGCAACGATAACTAACTGCACATTATTATATTTAAATTTAATTATATTTGCGTGTTTATATTTATATATATATATATATATATAGATAAATACATATGAAAAAAGCCAATATATATAATAATTAAATTGTAATTTATATTGCAATACAAAATTTAATATATAAATATAATATTTAATTTTCTATAATTAGATTTAAATTAACATTTATAATATATTTGCATAAATATCAAATTCTATAAGCTCATGATGCTCACTATTTTAACTTTCTATAATTAGATTTATTTGAAAGTAATATTTTTTTTTGCATATTATTATCTATATTTTTTAATATTTTGAATACAAAATTATAAATTGTATTTTTTTTATATTGATTAATGTCTAGATATTTTTTATAATTATGTATTTAAAGTGTAAAATAATTTTTATAAATATTTAATTTTAAAAATTAAGTGAGTAAATAGTTATTTTTTTTAGAAGTGATGTAAGTAATTTGACTAATTTTTAAACCAAAAATGGTGTTAATGTTTTGTCTCAGTCAACAAACAATTTTTTCAGTGCAAGTATGACCAAATTAATATGTGTAAAAGTGAAATTTGCATTTGCATACCAAAACTAAAACCAAATTTGCATTTTCATTCCAAAACCAAAACCAATTTTTGAGAGAGAAATTTTATAAATCTCTAGACTTTAAAATAAACCACTTTTTAGAAGTATATTGAGCTTATTGACTATTTATTTCAAGAACAAATTTTGATACATGTATTGAGAAATATTAGATTAAGAAAATTTTGTTTTGAAATCACTATGCATATTTTAGTTGAGAAAAAAAAAGACAATATCTACGATCAAGTTTTACCCTGTCTAGTTGGCAGATAAAATAATTTTAAAAAAATTATAATTTTTTTATAAAATGTGCATAATGTAAAATCAGAAGCAGTCAGAAAAGCAAAAAAAAAATAGGTTGAGCAACATAACAGGTATCTGGATCAAGGGAGACCCCTCTGGAATAATTGATGATATTATGCAAGCAGCTAGAGATCGTACTTTCAATCATGACTTTTTTGACATTTTTGATATTTTGAATACATTCAGTATTCATAGGATCACACATGTTTATCGATCTGCAAACAAGGTAGCAAATTTTGTTTTTGTTTTCTCGATAAATCAAAATATAATGTGAGAGATTGATGGAAATATTCCCCTTATATAACTTTTGCTCAATTCCTGTTAAGAATTTGGAGATAGGTTGTGCTTAGTTTTACTTTCTCGATTTGAGTTATATAAGCTACAAATGATTTTCAGGAAGAAAAAAAAAAACAAAATCTTAGTTATGATCAATCAATATCATAGTTCTATACTTCTATCCCCCCCAAAAAAGAATATAAACATCACAGTTCTCTCAATTCTGTTAAATTAATCGTTTTTATTAATTCGGAAAAAATTACCGATATCTCTCACATAACTCTTCAATCATGGCCATCCACTCGACCTCTATTGTAAGTGGTTCGCATCAAATCGAAACTCTCTTCCAATTTTTCCCGATAACACCACAAAATTATTCGTGTTTCATGTACATTACATGCTCGAAATTATAATTCCTTTACTCATATGAGGTCCGCTTAGACACAAAAATATCTTTCTCAAAATCACGTAATACCTGCATAAACAGTATTAGAATTTGCTACGAATCGGGATCTTCTCCGTACAAGATACTTAATTATCTTTAATTTTGAAACTCAAATTTGAGTCAACAATTAATGCAATCCTAAAACTTAATTAAGTTCTGGGAGTTGAAAATAATTATTAGTGAAAAATATATTGAAATATATCAACAATTGTAATATGCCACCATGGACCATATCTAATTTAGAATTAAACAAGATATTAAGACATAACTAAACTACTTAGTTAGGTTTGAAGAGGCAATCATTTGACCAGTTCAAACGCGGTCCCGATCTAGTTAATTTTTCTTTTTTTTTAATTTGAAGTACTAATTAATTATTAAACATATAAATTTTGAATTGAATTATTATTAATTATTTAAAAGCAAATTGTATTTGGGATCATGAGGCTGAAAAGTCATTGCAAATTGATTTTAATATTTCGAAAACTTTGATTTGAGTTCTAGAAATCTCATTTTTTGTCTCAATTAAAATATAATTACTAATTTTTTTACTAATATATTGTAAAAGTATTCTCATGTGTTAATTTTATGATTTTTTTAAACATAATTTTGATACATTAATATTTATATTTTTAAGTTTTGAAATTGTTGATGCTAAAAAAATATGAAAAATTAATTTTTAGATTTTTATTAAATTTTAAAAAAAGAGTAAGAATAATAAGGTGTAATGATTTTTTTAAATATATAAATAATTTAAATTAGTCAAAAAATAATTAAATTATATATTTTTTATGTGAAAAAAATAATGAAAATGATAATATTTTGAAAGAATGACTAAAATTATAATACTTTTATAATCTTATAAATTTCACTCAAATTTTTAAAAAAATTAAGACTAATTTATAATATTTTTTTAATTATAGGGGCTCTAATGCAATTTACTCAGTACTTAATATAACATGCAAAGCGTGGATAATTTTAGAAGAAACTTTTATATGTATTATTTATATGATTTGATTTTTTTTTGTTCTTTTTCAAAATTTGGAATTCGGAAATTTTGGAGACTTCCAAGAACAGTTCAATCTCAAATATAAAATAATTTAGGGTTAAATTTCGTATAAGTACCTCATCCTTAAAATTTTGGCATGCTAATTCATAAAATTTGAGTTGTTGCATATCGGTTCTTAAGTTTCATGTTTTATTATCATTTAGTCTATCCATGCATCTCACTGTATATTGCTAACTCATTTAATTTGATGAAAAATGATTGATTAGTGATGGAAAATATTGTAGGCCTACTGATTTTTATCTTTTACACGCGCATAAAATAAATAAAATTAAAATTAAAAATTCATATAATGTTAACATGAACAAGAGCACATATTATTCAGATTTTTGAGATTTAAGATAATATTAAATAAACTTATAGTTTAACAAATTTTTTAATATTTAAATCTTGAGATTGACGTTAGTATTTCAATCAAATTATTTTTATTTGATATTTTTATTTTTTAAATAAAATTTATATCTAAATTAAGTATATAAATATAAAATAATAAAAATACTCTTCTCCCTCACATATTAGGTAAGGCTTGATGCCATCGCATGCATGATGGCTACTACATTAGCACATAAGCCTGCCATAAATTTAATTATTTAATATTATTTTTAAACTTAAATGACCTGAATGTTATTTGACCTAATTGAAATGATTCAAATTTAAAAATTTTATTTAAAATATTAAAAAATATTAAATTAAGTAAATAAAATTTAAGTGAAATATTACTATTAACTCCTAGAATCTCATTGAAAAAATTTTGAAATCATAAATTTGAAGGAACGCGGTGATATTTATATTCACATTTAATATAGATGGTAATTCCCCGACCTGAACCCAATCCGGCTTAATCAAGTATAGGTCGAGCTTATAAAGTACGAGTCATAAATAAATTGACCTGAATTTAACCCGTTTAAGAGGACTCTAAGTACGGATTAATAGGTCAGCCCAAACATGACCTGTCAATCACTCATTTATCAAAATTAGTATATTTTTACTTTTAAGTGCTAATTTTAATATTGATTATTAAATATGTATTATATAATTTAGTTGTATAATTAAATTTTATGATTATATTGAATTAAAATAAAAAATTTTGAATTTATCAAAATTTAATAAAAAAAATTATAATATATGAGTTGACGGTTCGAGTTGGATAACTCATTCCGAATACGGGTTTTAATGCTTGACTCATTTAATAAGCAAGTCAGGTTCAGGTTCAGGTCGAGCTTAAATGGCCAGGTCAAAAAATGAGTCGACCTGAACCCAACCCGCTAACCTAGATTGCCGCCTCTGATTTAATGGACCTATGTATAATGTTTGTAGTATCTCAGAACCTATGAGCAATTTCTCCTAAAATTTATAGTGAGGTGTGATTCAGTATGACAGGCCCGGTCCAACCATTTTCGTTACCGGCCACCAGGTTTGACCAGTCACCGATCCGGTCCTCGCACGGTCCAACTCTCGAACCGGGCAACGGCCCTCGCGGTGTCGTGCATGGCGGCCACTATAAAAGCAGCCGGAGAGAAGGCGAAGGCATCTCCGGCGGATTCCTGAGCCCCTTCTCCATGTCGAACGCAGCCGGCAAGCCTTTGAAGGTGAAGTTCATCGTCACGCAGTTCGTCGAGACCGACGAAGCTCGGTTCAAGTCGGTGGTGCAGAGCCTCACCGGGAAGGACTCCGCCGGCGGGCGGAAGGAGTTGGCCGGAGAGAGGAAGGAAGATCGCCGGAGGGAGCTGGAGGAGGAGCTGAAGGCCATTGTGGCTCAGCAGTATCCGACCATGGAAGAACTACTTTAATTCGTTTAAATTTTGATGTAACGTTCCCTGCACCTAAATTATAATCTATTTTTTCACTCAAAGATTTCATGGAATTTTATCTCAACCGTACACGTGGACAATGTTCAACCTCTAATCAAATCAATTTAATTTAATTTATATTTTTTTAAAATATAAATAACATATATATATTTCTTTAATATAATTATTTTATTGCTTAAATATAATTAAATGTGTCCCAATTGTAATTATAATATTTGTTGAGTGAGAGTGCTCTGAGTATCTTTAATCTAATTTTAATTTTTTTTTTAAAAAGTTTTAAATTTTTTAGAGAATTTGAGTTAGCTCGATTAAAATTCGAGCTGCTCAAAGTCAAGACAAGATCCTAAATTAAATTGAGGCAAGCTGAGCTTGAACTAGGACCTGCTCGAATTGAATTCGGATCATACTCACCGCTAGTTTGATAAAGGTTGAACACCTCAAGCAAATTAATTTTTTTTGTCGGTGATTTTTCATCAACATATTTAGATATTAATTTTTCTAAATTCTTCCTATAGCCTACCAAATCTTAAACACCTTATAGATGTCCTTATAAAAAATGTTAGTATCTTAATGAAATAATATTACTTTCTATAAGTGCATCATACTATCATTGAAGTAGAAATAATTACGATGTACTAATTAGGAATTTCGATGTTCAAATAAATATTAGAAATAATGATAAAAATTTAATTCAACTATAAGAACACTAGCTAGATTTATGTGATTTGAAGGAAACCCCTGCATTTACAGAAAGAGCTGAGAGAGATTTTATTACGTAGAAAATATATAAGAAGAGAATTCTATACTAATTACCCTTTTTTTTATCACTGATTGGATATATAAATTAAAATACCTCTTATTCTTCTTCTAAATTAGATGATCCAATCACTTCTAGAGCCTTAATGATTATCTCCAAATTCTTACGAAATTACCTCTGTAATTGATGAAAGTCAAACCAAGAAAAATCGCTAAAATATCATAGAAATTGTTGGTCCACTTGCACACCCAAGAGGGGGGTGAATTGGGTGTAATTATAATTTTAAAAATTGGTTAATATATATGTTAAAAAAAAACTAAGTACTTTTAAAGCTACTTAATATTGTGAGGCTTTATTATTCTTAAGCAAGAGATATAAATTTTCTAAACGTGAGATTAATTTTTAAAATATTATAAAAAAAAAATATTTTGAAAAAAATAGTACAACTAATTTAAAAAATTTATTACTACAAGAAATGTATAAAAATTAAAAATTATAAAGCAAAACAAATACAATTGCTTTTCTTATCAATTTGTCATTCAAAATACTTTGCCTTTTTTATAACAATTCGAAATAAATTTATGATAAAAAAATTAATAAATTAGCTAAACATTCATTATATAAAATAATTATTATTCCAAATATAGCATTAACATTAAATATTAATGCTCAAATATCAATATATAAAATAAAATAAGAAACTCAAATAATAATTCGGTTTGTCAGGTTTGGCGGTTAGACCGGTTTTTACCGGTTCAACTCGGTTTTTTCCCGGTCCAACCCGGTTTTTACCTGTTTCGGTTCTAACGTTGAACCAGACCGGACCTTGGGCGGTTCCCGGTTGAACCGGTCGAACCGGCCGGTCCGGTCCGATTATGAATAACCTTGATTCTAGATCCAATTCGTAAACAATTAGGCTAGGACTTGATTTGGATTCAGTCAAGATTATTCCACAATTAACATGAGTTTTGATCAGATTTAGGCTCAATTAGCTAAAGAATTCCCATCTACAAACTTATTATATATCTTTAAGTCATAACTTAAATTATAATGAATGGTGAGAAATATTGTAATTTGGTCACACACACACACACATATATATATATATATATAATAAAATAATTTCAATGAATTTATTAATTTTTTTAAAGTTAAATTAATTAAAAAACAACAAAAATTCAAATCAAAATTAATTTATTTTTCTTTGTGAAGACAACAAACTCCAAAATAATCTACATATACAAACCTATTATTAATAAAAAGTTGAACAAATATTTACATTCTTTATTATAATAATAATATAATAACAATATATAATAATAATAATAATATAGTTTTGTACTAATGTAAGAATTAAATTTATGTATGTATTATAATTTATATATAAACAATAGGAGTCGGGTTTTAATTGAATTGTTTCTTATTGGGTTGGATAATCAGTTTTATTTTTTGTACTATTACCTATTTAATAGAAATGAAATTTGGATTGAAAAGTCGAGTGGACCTAACCAATTTGTAGGCCTAGGCAGATAATTTTATTAGATTCGATAGGCCGAACATAGGGGATGCTACACTTAGAAGACGCCGTCTGTAAAAAAAAAATTTTTAGATGACAAATATAATTTTTTTAAAAAAAATAAAAATAAACCTACAATATACTTAAAAACCAATAAAATTAAATTAATTAGTGAATTAACATATATAAAAATTACGTTCTAATAAATTTTAAACTAAAGTTAAATCCAATGCAAAAAAAATAATTAAAGAAAAATATGATCAGAACAAATTTAGGAGTAACATAACTAACAAAATTTTTCTATTCTATTAAGAATTCATTAAGTTATTTCAATTTTTTTAAGAATAAAATGAATTTATATTTACCATTTATACTTAACTATCTCACTTTCGCTCCCTCTTTTTTAAGATTTCAGCTCATTGTCATTGGCTAACTTCGTATCTTACAATTCTTGCACATATTCTTTTTTTGAAATTCGACCGTAGCCTATAATACTATAACACAGTAAAAGATACATCAGGTACAAAATGTTCGATCCTCATTGAGAATCGCACAAAAATCGAGTGGGAGGGACATTCCCCTGCGCCACTCTGTATTATCTAAACAAGAAAAGGAAGCAACAAAATCTGCCGCTCTATTAGCGGCTCTGTAAACATGAGATATCCTATGTGCCTTAAAGGCATCAAAAAGAGCAGAGATCTGGGCCATGGTCCGGTCAGGAGGATGTCCTCTGGCTGTCCGATGAAGGTCCGCAATGGTGATGGCTGAGTCACCCTCTATCCAAATCCCGTCCGCCGTATCCGCCCACTCCTGGGCGGCTGTCAACGCGATGAGCGCTTCCCGTCGCTTCTGCTGCCAGAGTGGCCTGGGTGTAAGAGCTTGGAGCCTGCTGCTAGGAGGAGGTTGCCACAGTGGTCCCGCACAACTCCGCCCGCACCTGCTGCGCCATTCTGTTTAACGGAGCCGTCAATGTTCACCTTAATCCATCATGGGGGTGGGGGATCCCAATGGGAAGCAGAGGGGTAACAACAACCTTGAAGGCTGTTGGGATCCCAGTTCCCCACGTTGGATGAAGATTGTTCTTGGGCTTCGCTAAAATGAACAAGTGCAGCGATTACTCTAGGCAACGGGAAGAGTCTGTTGTGGATGCGACCATTGCGAGCTCTCCATGAGTGGTACAAAGCCGCCACCATTTTAATTGCCTGAGGGTCAGCTGCATTCTTTTGGACTCGTGACTGCATTTACCAAGGAAAAGCTTCAAAAGTTGAAAATTGCGAGTAGAAGGTGGTAGATTTCCCTCAGCCGAAGCAGCCACCGTTGCTGAATGCGCAGCTGCAGCAACTGCAGGAATGCATCCCGTTGCTGCCGCTGCAGGAGACGCTGCAGCAGCGATGGCAGCAGCAGCAGCTGCACTGCTGCTGAAGAATGTGCAGCTGCTGCTGTTGCAGCAACAAATTTTGCTGCTGTTGTCGCAGTAGCAGCAGCAGAATGTGCTACTGCTGCTGTGGTAGCAGCAGGTTTTGTTGCAGGTTTCGCTGCTGCAGCTACCCGGGGCAGCGCTCCGCAAGAATCGGCTGCTGGGTGTCGAATCTGCAGCCCCGGTCTTGTACTGGATTCGCCATCTTTGCAGCAACCTGTAGAAAAAA
>KZ454479.1:94096-150365 GCA_002786265.1 Apostasia shenzhenica
CGTTCAAGCCAAGAGTGTTCAAGCAACTTCCAGTAATAAGCCAATTGAGCAATTTTAAAGTAACACCTGCAAAAGAATAAGTAAGAGTAATATATAAATCTATAGATAATATATAAAGTTATACTAGTATAAGTATAAATATATATAGAAATTTAATTTACTAATATATAAGATGTGAAGTGTGTGAATATGAGTTTCTTTATTTTTAATAATAATAATATATTATATGTATACATATAAATAAATATATGTATATATATTAGTATATATATTAATATATATATATATATATAGTATATGTATATGTACACAAAAAAGAAAAAGATAACAAAAAGACAAAAAAAAAACAGAGAGGTAAAAATTAGTGTGCAAAAAAAGAAAAAAAAATACCAATAAGTAAATGTTAGAAAAAAAAAATGCAGAAAGTAAATGTTAGTATTGCAGTAAGTAAATGTTAGTATTGCAGTAAGTAAATGTTAGTGGTACAGAAAAATAAATGTTAGTAGTACAAGAAAGTAAATGTTAGATGCAGTAAGTAAAATTGCAGAATGTAAATTTGGTAATTAACTAACTTAATTATAGTGGGATGGACAAATCAAAGTATTTCTGATCGTCGGGCGTTTTCTATTAGGTAAATTAAATTTACCTAATGTACTAACCCGATTCCGTTCCACTGCTATAATTAAGTTATTTGGATCCTTGGTTATATTAATTAAATTTGGGGGTGAGTAAGCCCAAACTTTAATTAACTAACCTACCAATTTTAGTTATCTCACAGAGTTTGGACAATTTAGATTATTAAAATTTTGAATTAACTTAATTTATTATGTCCAAAATCTGATCACTGAAATTTTACTTTGAGGCTTTAAAAAAAAATCAAGTACACCAGCCTCTAAATGATATATAAAAAAAAAGGTGAAAGAAGACACGATATATAGTGGTTCGGCTATTTTCTTGCCTAGTCCACTCCCCTTTGTTCCTCCTTCGGGGTTCCACTATCCCAAGCTTGTTATGGCCAAGCTCAAGCCCTAATACAAGGAGGAAACCTATGCCTTTTCGGTTCAAAGACACAAACCAAAATCTCTAGACCTTTTTTTACCGAGGGAAAGGAACAACCTCACCTCTTCTTTTACTTGGGGACAAGTAAGAAAAACCCCTCTCCGCGCAGGGAGACTCAAAACCAAAAACGAGAATAAGAGATGATGACCCTTATGGGTCGTACAAGAAATAAATTAACTCAATTTAAGATTTAATGAGAGCTCTATATGCAAAGAAATCAACTCAACTTTCTGGAGAAAATTTTAGTAATATCTTTCTCAATGTTCTGTGAAATATAAAGAGAAGAGAAAGAGAAATCAAACTCGATAAAATATTTCAATACGATATAAAATCGAGTAAACAGAAACTTCAAATAATTTTCTAGAAAAGACTACTAAGCAAAAAACATCTAAAACTTTTTCTGTAGGTGCAGTATTACCTAAGTAGTCTACTATAAAAATTTTAAAATTATTTGAATTTTGTACGAGTTATAAAAATTAAAAAACCGAGATACAAATAAAAATTTCCAGAGAAAAAATTGTTCACCAAAAAATTCCACGAAAATTTTTAGATAAAATAAAAGCTCCCAGAAAGATGTAGTAAAAATTTCAAGTTATTTGGAGCTCAAATCAGTAGTACAAAAATTCGTAAATCTTTAAGAAAAATCGATTCGGAGAGAAAATAGAAAATACCCGATTAAAAACACCTCCGATGATCCAAGAACTCCTAGAATCGACTCCCCACGTTGTGAACAAAAACTTTGAGCTTGAGGAGAGAATTTTTTCAGCTTAAGAATTAGAGAGCTTGGAAATTGAGTTGGCCAAAGAGATGTATTAACTCAAAATCCCCCTTATTTATAGATGAAATGAGGGGTAAATTGGTAATTTGAATATTACAACTTTTCATAAATTAATGGGGGACAAAAACCAGCCACTTACCATGTTTTATGGCTGATTTTAAGGAGTAAAAAAAAAGTGGGAATTAAAAATGTTGGTGGAATTTAAAATATCGAGTAATTCAAAATATCGAGTTTTGTACGAGTTGAAAGCATCCAAAATCGATCACAAAAGTATTTCATGAAATTCAAGTAATATATTTTTGTAAGTAATTATTTAATTTTATTTATAATTTTTTTTTATTTTATTATTAAGTAGTATATATGTATATATATATTTTTGAAAATAAATTTTATCGATTTAAATCGAAGCGATATGTTTATTAATTAAATTCAATCAAAAATTTCAAATATTGAAGATCAAAGAAAACACGTCAAAAAACTTTATTTCTGTAATTTAAAATTTTTTGAAAATCTTAATTCATCCAAAAAATAAAAAAAAAAAAAAAAAAAAATCACAAATAAATTTAATTATATTTATTTTAAATTTTCTCCAGATGAATGAGCCATAAATTTCTTGCACTTACATGATGGTCTAAAATTTTATAGCAAATGCATCTTTGAAGTTGATTTTTCGACTTGATGCTTCTTTTCTCAGCAATCTTGATCAACTTCATTTCTTTATCTTCTTGGCTCGATTTCATCAATCTTGAGTCAAAATTATCTCGACGATCATCCTTCTTGATCCTGAAACTTAAGTACAATATATACTAATATTTTTAAAAAAATAATTAACGTGTTGTTTTCATCAAAATCGATAAGAGTTCAACAGAAATCTCCCATTCGTGTTTCCCTATGAGCCTTCGAAGACGATGGCTTCAATCAAAAATCCCGAAATTGTATCGTAATTAGCCTACTTTGGAATAATCAAGCAGCTGCAACAAAACTAGTTCCATTAGGTTTCTACAATTTCGAAATAAGAATTTAATTGACAATATTTTAAGAATATAAAATACAATTATAGATAAATTATAGGAACTTATCAATAATTTATCCTAAAAGGATTGGATAGGGCTAGTGCTTCAAATCGTCGGATTTGAAATACTTATTCTAGACAAGGTTTTCAGAATCGAACCGAGATCGAACCGGTCAATCGACCGGTTCATGGTTTTATCGGTTCAACCGGATGACTTAATAATTACATCATAATTAAATATAAATTTTCTAAACGTGAGATTAATTTTTAAAATATTATAAAAAAATATTTTGAAAAAAATAGTACAACTAATTTAAAAAATTTATTACTACAAGAAATGTATAAAAATTAAAAATTATAAAGCAAAACAAATACAATTGCTTTTCTTATCAATTTGTCATTCAAAATACTTTGCCTTTTTTTATAACAATTCGAAATAAATTTATGATAAAAAAATTAATAAATTAGCTAAACATTCATTATATAAAATAATTATTATTCCAAATATAGCATTAACATTAAAATATTAATGCTCAAATATCAATATATAAAATAAAATAAGAAAACTCAAATAATAATCCGGTTTGTCAGGTTTGGCGGTTAGACCGGTTTTTACCGGTTAACTCGGTTTTTTCCCGGTCCAACCCGGTTTTTACCTGATTTCGGTTCTAACGTTGAACCAGACCGGACCTTTGGGCCGGTTCCCGGTTGAACCGGTCGAACCGGCCGGTCCGGTCCGATTATGAAAACCTTGATTCTAGATCCAATTCGTAAACAATTAGGCTAGGACTTGATTTGGATTCATTCAAGTGTTAGCATAAAAAGAATCCCTGCCGTTACCGGCAAGTCTGGGTGTTTTTCGTTGGAATTTCTCTCCTTCATCATGCCAACTGAGAGGGCTTGGAGTGGTGGGTACAACATTGCACTTTCTCTTAGACTTGTTCTGCCCCGAATCTTGCAAGGTAGAGAGAATGATCGTGCTAGTGGGACAGAAATCTACAGCTGGAATGGGAACAACAACCTGCACTTTCGGCGCTTTTGCATTCGGCAATACTGTGGTGGGAGCCTTTCTTTTCTTGTACTTCCGACTGATTGGGCAATGCTGCGGGAGGGGCAAGAGGCCAGCCTGCAGTTCACAATTAGTCTCTTCTGGCAGCACAATATCAACTCCTGTTGCTGTTTCAGTCTGCTGGCACTGTAAGGCATCAAAGACGGCGTAGGTGAAGCTACATTTGCAGACAAAGTGTTGTAAGTCTTCTTCGGCAGAGCAGCCCCAAGGACATCTAGCAGACTCTCGCAGGCGCCTTCGCTTGAGCCAAGTGAAAGTGGGGATAGCATCACTACAAATCCTCTAAAGAAAAGTGACAATGCGGGGCTGTGCTCGTAACTTCCAGACCCAGCTATGTGGGAGTTCTCTGCCGCGGAAGAGATCTCTGTAAAGAGCTGCAGTGGGGGATTTGGTAGAATCAGATTTTAGCCAAACTAAGCTGTCCCTCTCCTCCTTGTTGAGTCTCGATAGCCTATCTATTCTCAATGCTAATTCCGAGCCAAAGAATTTATGGAGCTCAGCTTGGTTCCATTCACCGTTCGCACATAGCTAGTGAATACATAGGTAGTCACAATGACTATACACACCTGGCCGCGACAATGATCTGAGCATGGCAATGGTAGCAACAACTTCGGTAAGTAAATTGCACAGAGGTCTTTGAGATTAGAATAACACTGAAAATAGATCCCATGTTTTGAAAAGCCTAGATTTGGGTCCCTAAATTTGTATTTGCATTGTCGTTTGGTCCCACATCTGAAATTTGCTGGTTTTTTACTATTTTATTATCAGATTTTTTACTCATTCTTCACATTATTTTAAGAATTTTGAGAAAATTATAAAAGTATTTTTAGTCCATATAAATATGACTATCAGTCAAATTTAACTGTTACTATCTAACTAGACCATTCAAAAAAGATAATAAAATGTAGATATTGTAATTAAAGGACTAAATGAAAACGCAAATACAAACTCGGGACCTAAATCTAGGCTGTCTTTTTGCAGCGTCATTCTAACCTCAGAAGCCCCAGTACAATTGACCTTATATTTTTTGTTGAAAGTACTTGCATTGTAGTACTTGGGGGACCATAAAAACAAATGACCAATTGAGAAAACAAATACTATTATAATATATGTCATCCTCAAAAGATAATCTCATTAAGCTCCATAAAAAAATATTCTTATTACTTTTTTTTTATAATAATTTTATTTCTTATTTAAATCTTAAAAATGAATAATTAGATTTACCACCTTCATGAATAATATTTATATTTGCTTCCTCAAAATCATCTTTGGCAGTTTTAACCTCAAAAATAATAACTCATATATTTCATTCTTAAAATTATTAATTTTCACTGACTCGCTTCTGTAGCTTCTTACAATTTTAAACTACATTTTTTCCAAAAAAATATTAATTTGAAAATTAAAGTCACCATGTATGATTTTTTATTAGATAAATTGCACATAAATTATAAAGATCTTGTATTTTTTACACATAGAGATTTTAAATTATAGCTTTTAGAACTTTAAGATCTATAAGTTTTTGCGCTATGATCCACGAATTTTGAATTATAACAGTTAGGTTTTTAAGATCTACAATTTATTGTCATATACAGTTCTTCTATCATGTGTAGTACATTCAATTTAAATTAATATATAAAATATTAATATGTAGAAGGATTAAATGGTGATAGATTGCCAACCTGTAGTTCAGAGTGCAAAAATCCTAAGACGTCACATAACGAAAATCTTTTATAAAATTATATCTATATGTGCGGTCATGTAATTTTAAATATTATATAAATAATATTTATGTTAACATCCATTAAAAATAAATAATATCTACGGAATATTATGTTTGTAGATTAATATTGTTGATTTAATGTTATCCTACATCTTATTGTTGTAATTCGGCCATCACGGGCTGTAACATCCCGTGATCTTATTGTAGAGGTATTGTCCGCTTTGGCTTTAGAAAAATTGCGTGCTTGAGTGTTTCCCAGGAGTTTTTCATCCCAGTCCAAGCACGCTCAATTATAGAGTTTTCTATCACTAGCATCAGAGTTTTGCCCCAAAAGGCGCCTCTACTATTTGAGATCACGTTATCTACTTATACAACTCAGGATATCCCTCCATTTTCGATGTGGGACGATTCATTTCTGCCCACTCATTATTCGACCTAGAAGCCTGCTAGGAGCTGCACTTTGCCTCAGTGATTCCTTTCTCTTAGGACATCACCCGACGATCACTCCCCGCCCTCTTCGGCCACGGGCGTCACACGGGCTATCATGTGTATAATGTTATTGTGAGTTGTCTACTGTCAGCAATCGTGTCATCCACCATCATTGACAGCTATGGCTCTTGTTGTTGATTATTGAGCGCAACTTATTGCTTTTTTTATTGTTATTTTAAATTAAATTTATTATAATTTAATTGTGATAGTAATGACAACTATGCTGCTAATTACAAGGTGGTATCTGATAAGTAATTTTTTTTCTGAACTATGAAAATTTCAAAAATTACAAAATATTTTTTTAAAATTGAAAATATACAAACTGTTATTATTAAATATATATAGTATATATATTATATATATATATATATATATATATTTTATGCAAACTGCTGCCGCTTCTCCATTCCCAAGCTCGGTCTCCTTCGGAGCGTTATGAATTGGAGTACGGCATGCCTAACTCGCCAAAGGTCTTCTACTCCCACAGCTCCTCGTCCTCGTGGGCCTGTCGCCTCCGGCGCCTCTCCTCCTCTTCGGCTTTCCATCTCTTCTGCCTGATCGTCGGCCTCGCCGGCTTTCTCTTCGGATCAGTAGCAGTCTCGCAGCTCATGTTCTCCCGCCCCAAGTGCCTTGCGGCCGATCCCCTTTCTGTTTCCGTCGCGTTTGAGAGAGGAGTGGACGCGTCCCGCCTTGTCGGTCTCGGTGGCGGGGGCCGTGTAAAGGAGCGGCACAAAGTGATGGGCTTTGTCGGGATCCAGACGGGGTTTGGGTCTGCGGGCAGGCGGAGATCTTTGCGGAAGACGTGGTTCCCTTCCGATCGTCGAGGTCTTCTTCGGTTAGTTGCTTGTGTAATCTACTACTATAAACCTTGATGGCTATTGCATTCTGATTTCAATTTGTTAGCTAGGTCATATCTCAGTTACTTGTGCCTTTCTTTTATTCATCAAACTCTAAACTATGGATTTATCAGATCAGCTGTTGCTATGTTCTTGTTCATTGGTGTTAACCTAGGGAGTTGGTTTTTGCTGCACTAAAGTTCCATCTTCCGGTTCTTATTCTTTTAGCTATAATTGGGCTGTTCGTTTCGAGATTAGTTTCGTTCAAGCAAATATTTAAACTACTATATATATATTTTTTAAATGATTGCTATAGATTTTTTATTCACGAAGGATCAAATAAAACAAATGTTTGAAAAATACATAAAGGCACATTATGTTTGGCGAGTAATGTCTCAGGGCCTGTTTGGTATGAGGATATGATTAGCTAACCTAAGTTATACTAACCCCATAAGTGATTTATCCTGATAGGGTTAAGACATTTAATCTTGAATTGTGTTTGACTGCTAATCTAGGTTATTCAAAGATTTTGTTTGATTATTTATAATTTTAACTCAGGATAAGGAGAAGAGGAGAAAAGGAAAGAAAGGTTAATCCAAGGGGGTAATGGATTAAGCTTAAGAGCGGTTAGTAGGGTTAAGGGAAAGTTATTAGGGTAACTAATCTAGGGTAGGTCGCTTAGGTTAATAACCCATTTGCTGGGTTAAGGGGGTTAAGTAACTTAAACCCTCTTAACCTAGCTATCCAAATGGACCGACCCATAAGAGACCAAGTTGAGGCTCAATACATAAGTGATAGGCTCCTTCTAACCCGCAGGCCTAGGCTAATGACCTTTTAAAAAAAGAAAACTCTCAATCGTAATGGCCAACACTTGTATAGTTGTATATCAATACCTCAACTTATTAGTTATCATGTAGTGTAGAAGAATTCGCATGTGCACTCAAATAATCTACCCCTCACGAGACATTGAGAATCCATCCATTTTAATTTATTAAGTGCATCCAACCATGAGCACATCAAGTACTCAACCATCTTGAGGCACAATGGTAATCTCCTAGTTTTGAAATTCAATTTCTTAAGAATGGTGATCTAAGAACTCGTGGGAGCACCTTGCATGAACCGCTTCATTCTAGCTGAACCATCAGCTTTGATGCCATTTGTTAGGAGAGCAATACATTAGGGAACTAAGTTGAGGCTAAGAAACTTGTGATGGAAACCTTCCAACCTGAAGGTCTAAGGCAATAGGTAAGAGCCAACACTTACGTCAGCATCTCAGCTTCTTGTTTTTTGATCAAAAAGAAAGAAATTTCATTAATAAAGTTTCTCCAAGTAGGAAGATCGTTACAGATAGATTGATGTATAAAAAGAGGAAGAGAATCATTCTATATTACATCATGAGCTAAATTGATAGCATGAGAAGCAAGTTGATGAGCACCAATATTCGCAGTTCGAGAACAGTGATTTACTGAGCTGACTTCAGCCTTGGCAATATCATCACGAATTTCATTGATAATTTGCGCTTCGACAGCAAGAGGTTGAGGGTGAATGATGGAATTGATCACATTGAAAGCATCAAATTCTGCAATCCATCTTCGGTGGCATTTTGTTATAATTAACTGGATGCCTGCTTTCATTGCGAGACATTCAGCATGGTGGGGGAAAAATAAACCATGGAGTTTCATGGATGCCGCAGAGAGGACAACACTAAGGTGGTCACGAATAACTATTTCAATTCCGACCTGGTTGAGACCTTGGCAAACGGTTGCATTTACGTTGACCTTGACGCAACCTTTTGGAGGAGGGATCCAATCTGGGGGTGATTGAAAGGATTTCAATTTTGGCCAATTATCAATAATGTTGCACTGTGAATAGTTGCTCAAAATCCTGTTTGCTCTGGATGAGATACTACTAGTTGAGGGAAGAATGTCATGAAAGATTAGTTGATTTCGAGAATTCCATATGCTCCATTAAATAGTGCAAAATATAGCAATTTCCTCTGTGTTACAGTTAGCAGCAGCATAAAAACATAGTTCCTGTAGTGGGCCACCTTTGAATGAGTTAAGAATCTGCCAGAGTGATGAAATTCTGCAAGATTCTTGAGCAAAAACACAAAGCCATAAAGCATGAGTTTCTCTTTCAATGTCCTCCATGCAACAAGGGCAAATCAAATGGAAATGAATTCCTCTTTTTGCAAGAGATGAGCAAGTCAACAATGCGCTATGGAAGGCTCTCCAATCATGGATTTTTATCTTATTTGGAATTTTGCGAGACCAAAGTTTTTTCCACCAAAGATTGAATCCACTATTGTTGGAACTAGCTCCATTGCTATCCCCTCTTATTGTAGTAACATAGCCTGATTTGACAGAATATGATCCTTTCCGATCCTAATGCCAAATTAGAGTATCATCAAATTTGGTGGAGTAAGGCAGCATCTCTAGGATGAGGTGATAATCTATTGTCCAGAGGATTGAATTAATTTTCTCTCAGTTCTAGCTTTCATCTTCAGTGAGAAGCTCGACAACTCTAGTCGCAGCAAGATCTGGATGGGGAGACGTAATGGCTTGGATGGAGGTGGGTCTGGGTAGCAAGGGATCGCCAAAGACCTTCACAGAATTTCCATTGTCAATCCTCCAACGTAGACCTAATTTAAAAGGATCACGTCCCCACAGAATGCTGCGCTAGATATAAGATGAGCTTGGGTTAGCTTGTGCCAGGAGAAAATCACAATTAGGGAAATATTTAGCCTTGAGGACACGCGCCATGAGCGCATCTCAGCTTCTTGTTGATTATTCAATATATGACAATTCTCATGTGTACTCAAACACATTAGCCTATTCGATCAGCTAATACTAAGATTCAAAAGCAAAGTTAAACTATTTGTGGTTAATCCTCACCTAATCCCAAATTTTAGTCTTGGTCAGAGTATCATTTTCAGTGTTTTTCTAAGGCCTTTCTTTTGAGGAACATTCCTCTTTGCTCTGTTTTTACTGAAACAATCACGTATGCTTTTTTACTTGTTTGTATACTCAAAGTTGTTTCCTTGTGGATGTTACGAGTGATGGCCATTCCCGCTTTCTAACTTGAGCATTGACTTTGCAGTTTAGAAGAATCAACTGGTCTGGCTTTTCGATTTGTGATTGGCAAGACCAAGAATCAAAAGATGATGTCAGAGCTGAAAAGAGAGGTGGAGGAATATGATGACTTCATGTTACTTGATATTGAGGAGGCATACAGCAAGCTTCCACTTAAAACGTATGGAATGTATGTGTATGGTAGACACTTGCAGCAAAGTTAATCTTTTGCTGTTAAAGTTTTCTCTTCTTGTAGGTTAGCATTTTTCAAAGCTGCATATGCATTATTTGAGTCTGACTTTTACGTCAAAGCTGATGATGACATATACCTAAGGCCAGGTAATCAACCTTTTAGTGATGACAGTCCTAATCTTCATTCGGCTTCTTTTTTGACAACTTGGGTATTTTTTGTTTTATCTTCTCCTTATCGTTCCAGATCGCCTTTCACTGCTATTGGCTAAAGAACGTGAAAGCGCTCAAACTTACCTTGGATGTATGAAGAAGGGTCCAGTATTCACAGATCCAAAACTAAAATGGTTTGTCCTTACACATCATACAGTTTTATCGTTGATAGCATCAATTTTGGTAAATTTTACTAAATAGTCCATATGATAAACTTCCTCACTAAATTGAAGTGCTTTCTGAATTGCTCAACTGATCATATGCACCATTTCCATTGTAAGAAATTGACAACAGCGTGCATAACTTCGGGGTTATTTGAAGTAATTTACTTGCTACATAATCTCAACTCCTTGAACATGCGATGGACAATATAAAACTCTTATTTCTTATTGCTACATTGAGCTGTTCAACGAACATTCGACTTGGCCAATAGCTCTCAATTCTAGATTAAAGACCTGCATCTTTTGTCTCTTGACAATATCAAATGTGCCGCACATAGGTTAATAGCAATCGGCGTTTTAATGTAGGGGATTATTTTCTATGTTTTATTATTTATGACGCTTCCAATCAGTCAGATGATTTGGCTACCTACAAACGTATGACCTTCAGAATCTATTCACTGTTTTTTTTTGGATGTCTGCAGGTATGAGCCACTGTCTTATTTGCTTGGGAGTGACTACTTTTTGCACGCCTATGGTCCTATCTATGCTCTCTCGGCAAAAGTTGTAGAAAGCTTGGTTTCTCTAAGAAATGACAGGCATGTTATATTTGTTTTCTTCCTTGTTGACATACTTATCCATCTGCATTTAAGTACAAAAAATGGCTAACTATGTACAATTTCACAACACAATTTACTTGGCTTTACATCTTTATCGCTAATCTTTCTTCCTCCATCTCCTACGAATATTTTATGTACCATGAATTAGCACAATTGCCACCACATACCATCATCTTCTCGAAGAAAGATCATTTTTTGTGATTTTAAATGAGTAATGCTACACAACTTTAATAAATGTGCTCAAACTTTGAAATGAATGTGGCACCAGATGGTGCTTCATCTTTGTCGTACTATTGTCATAAAGAAATCCTAGTTGAATTTAAAGTTTGTGGTTATTTATTGGGTTTTCTTTCTAATTTGGAGAATTGTTTAATGGTTTTAAGATGTGAAGGCTGTATTTAAGCATCGAACATGATTCTCTCTTCGTATGAATTATGTTCTTCGCAGCTTCCGGTTGTTTAGCAATGAAGATGTTACGATCGGATCCTGGATGCTCGCAATGAATGTTAATCATGAGAATAACAAGGCTCTTTGTTCCCCGGAATGTACATCAACATCCATTGCTGTTTGGGATATCCCAAAGTGCTCAGGTTTTGTACAAAGAAAATTAACCTGCTTTGTATGCTGTTTTGTATTCTCTAGTAAAATTGATGACTTGCCTTTTAAATTACTGGTGTGGAAATGTCTCTGGTTATGATTAATACCATTTTCTTCATCTTATTTTGATTATTTGAACCCGTACTATGAATTATTATTGGTTACGTTTGTTGATAGTTTCATATCGACCTTATAAATTTTTCTAAATATCTTATTTACACATCGATTCTTAAATATTCGTGCAAATCTTCAAATCTTGTATTCATTTAAAGTTAGCCTTTGTTGAGAGATTTGGATTTTTTTAAAGCCTATAGTTTAAATTATAAGTGACTAATCCAAATAACATCACATTTAACTAACTAATTGTCAGATTTTAGTGACCCGAATTCTATTTTGTCTGGCCCGAAGAACTCACTGTGTGAAAATTGAATGTTGGGATCTGGTGGGAATAGCGGAGGGTTGGGCCGATATGTGGTTGCAGGAGTTTATTATATTGAAAGCAATCTCTTCTCTGTACTTAAAATTTGATATAGTAATCTTCCTCTTCTGTCCGTGCTTTTTTTTTTTTTTTTCCGATGTTAGAGTTTTTCACGTAAATCTGTGTATCCTTACTTTTTATATTTCTTGTTATTTATCAATTTACTATATTAAGAACATCATGTTTTGGGGTTTAAGATCATGATATGTACTATTATGCCTGATGAAATTTTCATGTGATTTTGTGCTCAGGGCTCTGCAATCCTGAAGTGAAGATGTTGGAGCTTCATCAAAAACACATATGTTCAGCCAGTCCAACCTGACATTGATGGAAAAATGTTTTATGAGTAATTTGTTTATTCATACTTTGACCCAAAGCTGATATACTCAAATATTCTTGTCAAAATGTGAGCAATTTTATTATGAACACTGCTTTGCTTTTTGAATATATAGATGTCTTTGCATGGTCTCCTGATGATATCTCAGGAGTTGACAGAGCTATTTGTGAGCATCACTTAAATGTGTCTGCTGATGCAATCCCCATAAAATAGAAAAAAGAGGATCATGGTAGGAGAGAGGCAGAAAGCCATTGAGGAGGGGATGAACAAACTACTGAAAATTGAGCTTACAACTCAAAATTAACTCAAAATTGTTCTTTATCCACATTTAATTTTATATTTTTTTAGTTAAGTTGACCTGGAATATATGTTTTTTCATTTTAGTTTTTAAATTTAATTTATTTAATATAATAATAATAATAATAATAAATTAAACCTTTATCTCTCTGGGTGGGTTAGCTGCATAAATTTTTTATTTATTTGCACTCTATTAAATAATAAATTTTTATTTAATTTTAAATATATAAAATTACTCTTTATAATTTTTAACTATATTTTTTTTAATTTTTCTTTTCTTTTTTTAAATGAGTTAGATTCAATAATTCAATTTTTTCTATTGAAGCTTTTAGCCACCTATGATAAATATGTGCAAGCCTTTTAAATCGACTTTCTTTAAATTTATTTTTAATTGAGCCAACTCTATTTTTTTACGGATATATTTATTTCTCATTTTATTTTTTTGCATGTACATACTTATCACTTTAGCATCTTGATTTTTACGATACTCATCTGATTTGTGTGTTTCTACTTTATAGATTAATATTTGGTATCATATAATATTATTGGTCTAATAATTATTTTATAAAATTTATTTTTAAGTTTAAGTAAATTTTTTTTGTTATGCAATACGCTAAATGCACTCTTTTATTTTATTCATCTTGCTTGTATTTTGCTAATAATTTTTCGATTTGATTATTTGATTATTAATTGTCATCTTTCAATTATAAGTGTTTTTTTATGATTAAAATTATACTCCATATATTTAATTTTTGATCCGCTAATATGAAAATATTTAGATTCTAATGTATTTTTTCATAATTCAAGTTTTATTTTAGCACTTTCTCTAGTTTTATTGACGAGTAGAATAATATGTGTAAAAAGTATACACCAAGATAATTTTTTGGGAATGTGTCCGGTCAAAACCTTTGTAACTAATGCAAAGAGATGTAAATTTAAAAGTGAACTTTGATATAATTCAATTAAAATAATAAAAATTTTTAATCAAATTTTCTTTTATTCAAACACATGTAACAGTCTCTTTTATATATCCTGAATAAATTAAATATGAGTAATGCAAGTTTTTTTTTAAAAAAAAAAATTAAATATTTTTCTTGAGATTTTATCAAACTTTTTTTTTAAATCAATAAAATTAAATGCTTATTTTTTTCTCTTTTTAAATATTATCATTAAATTTCTCAATAAATAAATAACTTTTATATTAAATCTGTTAATTTTGTGATATCATGATATAATTTATATTTAATTATTTTTTGAAAAAAATTTGAAGTATAATTTATTAATTTAATTTTTAATTTATTTTATTTAATAAACTGCTAAAAAGATTCGAGATTTAATTTGACCGATATCTCTTGTGATTCGAAATCATTTTGCTTTTTTTTCCCCTCAGTTCACCGTATTATTTGACACAAGTTGTACTTCAAATAAATGATTTATATTGAATTATTACAGTTTTCTCATAAGAAATATGTCATGATTGCATCTCTTGAATATAATTTATTTTAATACATTTTTCAAATATTCTTTTATTTTTTTTAGAAAAAATTGCATATTATTATTAAAATTTAATTATTATATATATATATTTAATATCCAAATTTTTAATATTATATATTAATTATAAATATCATATGAAAATTATAACACATGTATGACTCAAATCACAAAATTGTAATATACATGTAATATATATTGTAATTTTTGAGATAGACATGTAATATTAAGATTTTGAGTATTAAATATGTTAAATAGTTATCTTTTTTATTATTATTATTTTAAAATGTTGTGATCATTTTGAAGTTTTTTCCAAATTAGGGAAGAAAACTAGTCATCTTTCATAATATTACATGTTTTTGCCCCATCCTATTTTTTTAAATTCTAATCTTCAAAATAATGTTTGGAACAAATGTTTTTATTACAATTGGGATGTATAGTATAATTATTTTTATAAAATATTTATTTGATAATATAATTATAATATAATACGACAGTGATGTAAATTAACCTTATTTTATCGAAATGGCGAAAATGATGTTATAATTGCTATCATGTGTCGAATAATTCGGTGTTCAATTACGGTGCACATGTGACGGGTTGTGGTTGCAGAACACAATATTTTTTCCTTGCTTTACAGCTTCTGATGACATCCTATTAAGCAAAGCCCATGGGCCGAAATTGTAGCTTCTGATGACGTCCTATTAAGAAAATCCCATGGGCCGAAATTTCAAGCCCAATTAGTTTATGTGAAGTGCTTCTTATTATTGAGCTCAGGAACCGACTTACTGAGCTAGTAGGCTTCTATCAAGCATCTGTCAAAATGACACGACTTATAATGGCCACGTGTCATTCTGCTTCTCTCCCCATTCCCCTCGTCAAAATCCTCTGTCCGCTACCAAAACTCGCTCGCCATCTCCGTAGCAGAAATCCTCTCTCTTCACTGTTCTTCGCAACAAATTGGAGTATGGCGTCTGCTCCGCAGAAGAAGGTGAGCCCGTCCGTCGCTTTCTCGTCGAACGGCAGTGATGGTTGGATTGGTTTTCTCAGGTGCTGGTGCCGATTGCCAACGGAACGGAGCCGATGGAAGCCGTGATCACCATCGACGTCCTCCGCAGGGCCGGCGCCGACGTCACTGTTGCCTCGGTGGAGAATGATCTTCGCGTGGATGCTTGCTGGGGGGTCAAGTTGATTGCCGATGCCCTCGTCGCTGACTGCGCCAGCTCTTCCTTTGATCTCATCTCGCTTCCGGTAGGGTTTTCTCCTTTTTTGATGAGAACTGATGATGATATTACGGGGATTGGTCTTATTGCTTTGAGTTGATGCAGGGAGGGATGCCCGGCGCTGCCAGCCTTAGGGATTGTGGATTGCTTGAGAACTTGGTGAAGAAGCATGTGGAGAAAGGGGGATTGTATGCGGCGATCTGTGCGGCGCCGGCTGTCGCGCTTGGATCTTGGGGTTTGCTCAAGGGTTTGAAGGTAGGTTCTTCCTTTTTGATGAAGGAATTGACACTCTGGATAGAGTGTGTGTTTGCTGATTTTAATGAATGGCTTAATGCATTGGGATGCAGGCGACTTGTTATCCTTCATTTATGGATCAAATTCCTGCCGATGCTACTAAAATGGAATCTAGAGTAGTAATTGATGGTAGCGCTGTAACAAGCCGGGGTCCTGGGACAGCATTGGAGTTCGCTTTGACGTTAGTAGAGAAGCTATACGGGAAAGAAAAAGCTGATGAGGTTGCAGGACCATTGGTAAGCTATCTTGTATCAGTGTATGTCATTTCTGTTGAATGTCGTGCCAAACATGAATTTAAGTTTTTTCTAGCTTTTGTAGGGATGCTTTGGCCATTGGTACTGAAGCTTCAAGGTTTTGCGCAGCTTAATCTTGTCATACATTAATATAATTTCATAACGAATAATTATTTTTTTGCTTAAGTATTTCTGATATGGAAGCACAAAAAATTGAACAAGGATGTATATTTTGGCGGCATTAGCTTAACATGGGATAGGGATGAGTTAAAGGGAACAAAAACACAAAGCTAGAGACTGTAGTAAAGCACATGTAGCAATCTGCTTAGAAGGGAGGAGGTGAATCCGTCTCATCTCTTTGAATGAGTGGAGCACAGATTGCTTGATGAAGGATTCCTGTATGGAATAAAGACGGATCAAGAGGATTCTTTTAAGAAAAATAATAATGATAGCTGAGGTTTATTGTGTACTGGAAAGTTTACCCATTTTCAATTCAAATTGTGCATTTAGTAGCTTGAAAAGGTAAGTACTTGTAGTTATATTACTTATAATCAAATTACAATATTGGTAGTTAGCTTCTCTTCAACTTTTATTTTACTTATGATCCTTCTATAACAGCGAAGAATTAAAGGAAAGAAATAACTCTACTGCAAAGCTTTCAAGAATTAAGTTTTAAACAGAATTGAGAAGAATATTGACATATTAGGTCCAACATATGAAAGAAAATTAATAATAATTACAGAATAGTGTACTTAACTGGTTGAGAGTAATATTGTTTGGGATGTTTTCTTATATAGTAGATTAATTTCTCTATTATCTACCATTTGTTGTGCCTATATTGTCTAGGCTAATTTATGGAGGATGGGTTCCCTGACGTGGCTCGTCAGGCCTACAGTGGTTTATGTTCGGATTTAATCGTAGTTTTTCTTTGAAAGTGGATATAATCATAGTTAATGGCTAGAGTAAGCAAGTCTGACTCACCCTTAAAACTTGATTGTCTTTTTCTTTAAAAAAAAGGGACAAAGATAGTTTGAATGTGTTGTATAGTAAAATTGGTATGATATTATGATTTATGAAATTATGCTTTTATACTGTTGAGTCTCTCTTTCCCTAACAGGGAATTGGTTTGTTTAATTTTATGATACATGAGGCTGTTCATTGCAGGTAATGCGTCCTCATCATGGGGAGGAGTTTACGATGGCTGAACTTAATTCAGTGGCATGGAAGTATGATAATCCACCTCAGGTAACATCTGGAATTGTATGGATACAGTGATGCTCTGGGTTCTCTTATTTGATAGCTATCATTGTTTGATAATTAAATTTCGTGCATCAGCAATATGCAATTTAGTAATAATTTTATGAATGAAGTAGATTTCAGACATTTTTACTTTGAAAACTTGGTTATGTGTGCTCTAATGAATCTTCCTTTTACTTATTATAGCTTCAGTAACCCTTCTAGTGTTCTTGGCATAGTAACCATAGTTTTCTAAATTTTAGATTGAAATGGATTGATTAATAGGAAAGGATGACCACACCTTACCTTGTTTTAGAATAGAATTAGTCTTCTCCCTTGAAATGATAGATAATGCCTGTAGCATCTGCTTTACATATCACTGAAATGTTTCAGTTGTCTTCATATTTTATATATCCTCCTCTCTCTCTCTTTCTCTCAGATTTTGGTGCCAATTGCTAATGGCTCTGAAGAGATGGAGGCTGTCATCATCATTGACATTCTCCGACGAGCTAAAGCTAACGTAGTTGTAGCATCTTTGGAAGACAAACTAGACATTTTGGCATCCAGGAAAGTGAAAATTTTAGCTGATATTTCTTTGGATGAGGTTGCTAAAAGTCAGTGCGACCTTATTGTCCTGCCTGTATGTTTTATCCTTCTATCATCATTATGTTGTCAGATTATCTACAATTCCAAGTTTCAGCTATCTTAAATTCACCTTATGCAGGGGGGACTTCCTGGTGCTCAAGCGTTCTCCAACTCAAAAAAACTTGTGGATTTACTGAAGAATCAGGCTGCAGCAAATAGGCCATATGGAGCAATATGTGCGTCTCCGGCAGTTGTCCTTGAGACCCATGGCTTACTGAAGGTTAGTCAAATATTTGAAGGGGCAAAAATATTTTGGTCTCCATAGGCGTTTTGCACTTTGGTCCCTCCTTTTCTTGATTCTCAAAACTTTTTTTTTCCTGCGTTCGGACCAAATTGCATCCCTCCTGACTGATGTTCCTTAGCTGATTTTCTCTTGGAGGGTAATATTGTGTTTCACTATCTTCCTAAACTAACACTAGTGTTGCTATAAGGACTGCATGCTGCATTCGCAAAATTTTTGGGAGCAAAGTGCTAAATCAAGAAAAATGAGCAGCACAATGCAACTGGTCTCAAAATAGGAATCCAAAGTACTTGTAAAAATGGGGTGTTTGGTTCAATGTTATTATAATATTGTGTCATGCTATTTGTAAGAAATAATTATTGGCTTGATATTTTGTAGTTATTACGAAAAATTATAAAATTACTACTCTAATGTGACATCTAATCAAGTGAAATTTAGATGTCACCTCCTCTATGAATAGACCTAAGAGTAGATTAGAGAAGTGGAAAAGTCAAAATAGTAGAGACAATAATCTGATTTTATGGCGGAGAAGTTGAAGGCTGTGATTATAAGGGTAAACTACTTTTAATTTATAATGTACTTGCATTGATCTAAACAAATAAAAATTAGAAATTGTTACATGCCACATAAATTTTCATATATTACATCACACACACTTTCTTCATACTCTATAGTGTAAATTTTATGAAGAAAATGTGTGGTGTAATATTAAAAGATTTGTGTGGCATGCATGAAAATGTCCCTAAAAATTATTATGATAATATTGATATTTATATAATACTGTTATTTAGATTGTATTGAATCAAATACCCTGATTCTTCTAAAATTTCTAATAAATTTCTAATCACACTTTCAAACTGATGCAGGGTAAGAAGGCAACAGCTTTTCCTGCCTTGAGCAACAAGCTTTCTGATCCAAGTGAATGTGAGAATCGGGTCGTGGTTGATGGAAATTTGATCACGAGCAGAGGCCCAGGTACCTCCATGGAGTTTGCCCTCGCCATTGTTGAGAAGCTCTTTGGCCGTGGTAAATCCCTTGAGCTTTCAAAAACTATGGTATTTGTGTGAATATCGAACTCTTGGTTTCCTCCAGTTGTTTATATCACATGTTGTTTCTTCATCTTGGAGAGTTAGATACCAACTTGAACTTTGATAGCTGTGCATGTTATTTGACATTTATTTATTTCTTAGTGGTGCATTGGATCTTGTTGTGAGGAATTTTTTTGTGTTGTGTATATTCATGTTCTTCGAATTGTTGTGCTTAGGTCCTGAGATATGAAATAGCGAGACAAATCATAATGGCAATGGGGTATGTATGGGCTCAGTTATGTAAAACTCATACTCGTCCTATAATCTTTTAACCATTATCTATATCCTTCTCATATTCATCCCACTCCACTTCTTACAAACTCATACCCGAGCTTCGTTTCTACTATTCGATAACCTCCCCATTTCGCCCCGCGCGACTCTCCCCTACCGGGCCTACCTCACCTCATCTTATATCCATAATAATTTATTTTAAATTAAAATGAAAATATAATACTTATTTTAATCATTTTAGTTTTAAAATCAAATAATTTTATTTAATTAATTGCGGGTCACAAATTGGGGCGTGGTTAATTGTGCTGTACCCAAACTAAACTCTTTTTTTCATTCAAATAAAATGTGTCGAGGTGAGCTACAGTTTGCGGGTTTAATTTTGTGACCAATACTCGCCCCATTAGGGGTTTGTTAAACAGATTTGAGTAAAAATAGAAATTAAATGCGCCTTATTGAGGACTTGAATGCAATGGTTTATAAATTATGGATCAAAAATGCACCACCTTCTCCAAGGATCCATCCATAATTAATTTATATTCTATTATTCTATTATTCTATTATTATTATTATTATTATTATTATTATTAGTTTTAGTATATACCTGAATATTTCCCTTCCAACCTGTCACAATGAGGTTATAACTGGATATTGATCCAATTGGAACTACTGTATTCAAAGGTTAAATATTAATTATTAAATATGAATGGTATGGGTGGTTTACCAGCTTATTATTATGTTTGTAAAGTTTAGTTAAACAGGTTTGTGTAATGTTTGATCATAGATAGCAGCTGTATTTTATGTGACTGGGATAACCTGATCACTGGATTCAATCATATTTGTTCGAATTCAGCTTGATTAAATTGATCGATCCATCATCCAACCTGATTCATATCGAGGAGCTGCTATTTGCCCCCCTCTCACACCAACCCCTCGGGCCCCACCCCCTTCTCCTCCCAATTTTCAATTTTGTCTTCTTCCTTTTAATTAATTTATTTAATATATTTTCTTATTTATTAATTTAATTAATTAATTATTTCTTAATATTTTTTTCTACTTTATTTAGATCCTTTTTATCTTTAAATTTTTAATATTAAATATTTTATTATTAAATTTATATTTTAAATTTTTTTTGTCTTTTATTTATAATAATTTTTTATTTACTTATTTTTATTCTTTTATCTTACTTTTAGTTTAATTATTTTACTATTTTATTCTTTTATTTTACTTTTGATTTCAATTATTCTATTCCTTTAATTATTTTTCTCTTTATATTTATATTTATATTTATTTCTATTTTACTTGTTATTTATTTTTGTGTTTCTTTTTTTATTTATGTAATTTTTTTTGTTCTTTTATTCCTTTATTTAACATTATTTATTTAAAATAGATTTTTTTTTTTGCAATAATTTTTCATTTTTGGCAAAAGCGAGTTATATATATTTAACTTGCAAACAAATAATATTTTTCAGAAACAAACTCAATATTATTTTGCCGATTTAGGAAGAGAGGTTTGTAAAATACAAAAAAAAGATACACCAAAATATATGAAAAAATACAAATTCTAATCAATATTTCCTCCAAAATTCAATTGCACCTGGACCGTTAGGTCCTGTACCCTTTATTTCATAACCACAAATTACACATCGTTTATTATACAAGCTGTCATCCTTAGCTTCGTCAGTATGAATTGATTCCTACCACCACGTGGAAAGGGCGTACCGGACACGTAGCTGGAAAAGGAGGTAAAAGGCTTTATATAACAAGCTGCTCATCCTATTAGCTTCGTCAGATGAATAGTTTCCACAACACCACTTGGAAGGGTGGTACAGGGTCGTAACGAGAGTGTAAGAAGACAGAACTTGCACGAAGTGTCGGCCAACATGGGGGATAGCTATTTCCCAGCGCTCTTGGTCTGGAACTGGAGGAAACCTTAATGGCAAGTGAGGAAAACAACTCCAATATTTCTACCAAATGTATGCGACGTATAAGGTTGTACCTTGATGCGATGACAATTCCCAAAGTCATAGACTCCATCCAAAGCCTCTCTTGTGGCTGGCCCTTCCCGAAATAGTTTAGTAAAAATATTAGATTGGTGCCATTTCCTATCTGGGAATAGCTGAATAAGTGATCATTGACAGCTGATATTTTGGTTGATCTCCTCCGATGAAGCTCGGTTCAGGGGGTCGTACTTGAAACCATACGACTCGGTTCACATAACCGATTAGTGACGGTTATCGCGCCTCTTAATCCACTGGTGCCGTCAGGGTTCAAACGGCACAGTATGGAGAAATATGACGCTGCATAAGCACGGAGGTGAATTGCGTTCAAGTGTACGGTGATCACGGGATGAGGACAAAATGGGATGGAAATTTGGAGGTGATCTATGGGTCGAGCTTGAGTAATTCGAGCCCCCCGACCCCCGCAGTATGCCCACTGTCAGCATGCTCTTCGTGACGTGAGGGTGCGGGATTCTTTTGTTGATGGCGCTGAGAGTCCGTGACAGTGATGTAAGTAATCTGCAAAAAGTAAGTGTTAAGAAGGTAATTGGCAGGGACGTGGTCTGCCTATTGCTCATCTATGCCTGCTAGTCAGACGTCTTCTATGTTTCTGTTTTGTACGAAGAGTGTCGGTAAATGCTCGAACTTGCTGCTTTTGAGATGGATCCGCGTATATAAAAAATAATCGGTCTATCATAGCTCTCGCATTTAGTGAATCCACCCACTTCTCAATTAGTCTCAACAACTTGAATGTCCTGTTGCGCTCGTGCTCCTCGGTCATGTACGTGCAATAACAAACTCCTCCTCCAGGGATGAGCTACACTGTGGTTGATACTCTGTATCGGAATTGGAATGGAAGACAAGTAGCCTGATAATGTGCCAAGACCATCTTGCTATGGCAACGCTCGTATATTATTTGATTGCAATAGTTGCACGTACTGGCTAGTTCGTGACATGCTTCCTGCTCACACATTTCAGCTCAGCATAAATAATAACTCCATGTGCCTCTCAATAGAAATTCGACATCGTTAACTTGACAAACAGAATGTCGTACATGTAAAATGTGCGGATGGCGGGACTATGCGTGGAATCGAGTAATCTCTCTGAACGACTTTTGAATTTACGCCGAACTGATTTATTTAATATCTTGTGGTATTTTTTTCAGAAAGATGTTTCCAGCGATGACATGGTATCTCCCAAAAAACTATCGTTAAGCTCGCATTTGGCCCTTCTTCGCTCTGTAACAGAAAAAACTGCAATCTATTTAATAATAAACAGAATTTAAATAGTACAATATTTAAAAGTTATAAAGTGACTATACCTTTGACTTGAAATTGCTCCTGAGGTGCATACTTGTATATATCCATGCTGAAACAAACCCGCTTCTTTGTAAGAGTGTAGTCATGTCTCCAAAGTAATTTAGGGCACCTTATGATCGTACTCCTCACACATACTTCGCCACTTCTGATGGTAAGACTACGTGTCGATGAATTAATGAGCGAGTGACATGACGAATTAAATCCGGCTCCACTCCAGACCAAACATAACTGCATTTTTTTCATTATGCACTGGTTTATGTGCCAAATGCAAAGGATGTGACGTCCTTGCCAGTGGAAAACATGTTTCATGGCATTAATAAGGCGTCATATCCCTGATCTGAAACAAATACCGATGGCAACGATGCCCCCTTTTCAAGCATCCACTTCTTTTTTAAGGTACCTAATGCCCATATTAATTGCTCTTCTTCCTTTCGATTACTAGAATATGCAACATGAAGCGAGTAAGTTGGCATTCTCGATGTTGATACCCACAACCTCCAATAGTGGTGATCGATACTCATTGGTCTTAATATGTGCATCAATGATCAACACGGATGGAAAGTGAAGTGACAAAGAAGCGCCAGACTTTTGGATGAACCCAAATAATATCTGTGATTTCGTTGCTGTCTGGATTTGTACAGTAATCATGGAGGTGTTTTTTCTAATAATTGCTCCAAGACATACTGAACTTGTTTCAATGGCATTAATAAGCGTCATATCCTGATCTGAAACAAATATCGATGGCAACGATGCCCCCTTTTCAAGCATCCACTTTTTTAAGGGTACCTAATGCCCATATTAATTTGCTCTTTCCCTTTCATTACTAAGATATGCGAACATAAGCGAGTATAGTTCGCATTGTCGATGTGATACCCACAACCTCCATAGTGGTGATCGATACTCATTGGTCTTTATATGTGGCATCAATGATCAACACGGCATGGAAAGTGACAGAAAGCGCCAGACTTTTGGATGAACCCAAATAATCATTGGATTTCGTTGCTGTCTGGAATGTACACAGTAATCATGAGGAGTAGTTTTTCTTAATTAATTGCTCCAAAGACAAAACTGAACTTGATTTACCCCCCCCCCCCCCCATTTGGCGGATTTGTTTATGAGGATGCATTGTTAATACTTTTGATCCCCGTAGTGTTGTCGGGTCTCTTTGCTTCCAAAATACAAATTATTTTTCTATTGGTTTCAATCTAGACGGTACTCATGGCCATCAACCTTAAACCCCACATCACACCCTTTTAGAGGTATGTTTATTACCTCACAATACCTGGTTTACCTCACAGCTCGAGATTGGACATTCACATTTTCTCTGTCCAGTATTCCTTTTTACGGTATGCCCATCCAACAAAATACGTGGCAGTTGTACTTTCCTCCCCTTCACACATCAATGACACTTTGGCAACTTGCCCCTTTTAAATTAGCAGAATTTATAAACCACCACGATACCATTTTTCACCAACTGTATTCTCCCAATTTATCATATCTTCTCTACTTTCAAATATTCTATATAAAAAAAATGTAAAGAAAACTCAATTTTTCTTCATTGATTGGATATTAGTTTTTTTCTAATTGATATTACTTTTTTTAAAAAAATAAATAAAAAGGCATATGCATAAAACAACGATAATAACTAACCTGGGTCTGCGTAAATTCGGGTATAATCGCGATTAATGTTGGAGATTCTCTCCCCACTAGAACATCATTCTCAAATGAACAAACTATCTGAAAATGAATCGAAATTGTAGTTATTCATAATGTTAAAAGGAGAATTTTTTTCTTACGAAGAGAAAAATGAGAGGTTGAAAGGGAAAGATCAGTGGGAAGGATGTTTGACAAAGTATTTTGCAACTTAAACCCCCTTCCATTATATAACCACAACTTATTGGATATAGGTCTCATTGGTCAACAAAACCAGATTTGATCAAGATTGATTCTGCTCTATTCTATCACATCAATATCTTGGCAGATTTGATTCCGCTATTCTAATCACATCAATATCTTGGCAGATTTGATTCCGCTATTCTAATCACATCAATATCTTGGAAAAGCAGATTTGATTCTGCTATTCTAATCACATCAATATCTTGGCAGATTTTGATTTCGCTTATTCTAATCACATTAATATCTTGGCAGATTTGTTGATTCCGCTATTTTAATCACATCAATATCTTGGCAGATTTGAATTCGCATTCTAATCACATCAATATCTTTGGAAAAGCAGATTTGATTCTGTTATTCTAATCACAATCAATATTTGGAAAAGCAGATTTGATTCTGCAGTAAGTTGTTAACAAATGCAGATTTGATTCTGCTAGGACTAATCACATCAAGTATCTTGAACCCCAAAATTTGATTCTTCAGTGAGTAGAAAATAATTTAATTAATTAAATTTAATGAATAAAAAATTAATTAATTAAATTTAACGAATAAGGAAAACATAATAATCAAAATAAATTAAAAAAAAAAGTAATTAATTCAAGAGATGTGTTCAAAAGAATACAAATAAATAAAGTAAAAAAAAAAGATATTAGAAAATAATTAATTAATTAAAATTAATGAATAAAAAATTAATTAGTTAAAATTAATGAATACGAAAAACATAACAAAATCAAATTTAAATAAAAAAAATAATTAACTAAAAAGAGTGATCTAAAGAATAATTAAATATAAAAGTATAATTTTTTATAAAATAAATTGCTTAATTAAATTTAAGGAATAAAAAATATAAAAATCAAATTAAATAAAAATAATAATTAACTAAATAGAGTATCTAAAGAATATTAAATAATAAAGTAGAAAAAAATTATTTAGAAAAAAATTAATTAATTAAATTTAATAATAAAAAAAATATTAATTTAATTTAATCAATAAGAAATATAATAATCAAATTAAATAAAAAAGTCATTAATTAAAAAAAATATCTAAAAAATATTAAAATAAATAAAGTAAAACAAATATTAAAAAAAATTAATTAATTAAATTTAATAAATAAAAAAAAAAGATATTAAATAAATTAATAAATAATTAATTATTAAAGGAAGATGACAAAATTGAAATTTTAGAAGGGAGGGGGTGGGGTTTAATATTTAAAGGGAAGAGAGCAAATTAGCATTTTAGGGGGGAGGGATGGGGCCCGGGGGTGTCAGAGGGATAGCAATTTGCTTCATATCGCTTTTTTTCTCCTACTCGAAACTTGTGGTTGGTCGGTGAGAGACAAAATGAAGGGGTAGGCAGTGTAGCTCGTGTTTCCACGTAAAATTTTATTGTTTATTTTGCTCTTTTCTTAATATCATTATCTTTTTGTATTTTGTTCATATCGAGCCTCTTTTCATAGCCTATTTGTTTGTTTATTTTTGGTTATTTTTGATGGCCACCTAATCAAAAATCACTCTTTTACTTGCAAAGAGGCAATAAGGAGTGAAGATTCGTAAGTTTTTTCTCAATTGAAGATCAGATGGATGGACAAGGATGTCTGAGAATGTGCAATCTGTAGATGTTTCGAAAGGCCAAGGGGAAAGTAATTAAGTCATTTATATATATATATATATATATATACACGAAAAATTATTGAATGCGGACGGCGTACCGTTCGAACGCCCAATCAATGATTGGGCGCCATGTGTGCCCGGACCCAGTTGTATGACATACGTGACGCCCTCTGATTGGGTTCCGGACAGTGCGCCGTCCGAACCCAATAACCTCTCTATATGTACACTCTCAACATCACAATTTCTCTAAATTAATGTGGTGTGTTGGCTTTGAATCCGAGATTCCTAATGCTCATGCAAATAGGCCTGTTAATGGATCGAATCATGACCCGATTCAATCCGTCAATCCGAGTTTCGATTCAATTGAACTCTCAAATAGATTTTTTTACCCATCAACTCATTTTGTTTATTGCCTTGATTTGTTTACAAATAAATGGATTGAATATAGATCATCATTGATTCAATTTGTTTAAAATTTGACTCATTTATGTAATTTAATTTGTAATTCATATATGTATGTATTGTGTCTAATAATTTTTGGGATAATTACCTACATGCCACACGATTTAGTTTTATTTATGTCTTATTCATCCACTCTTAGTTAATTACGCTACACACACTCAAAATATTATAAAATCTTACATACACACATTTTAACTTATTTCTATTATAATGAGTAATCATAATTTTTCAATAACCTAACTATAATTAAATTACAAAAAATTTGAGTCGTTCATCATATTATTTCAAGGATATTTAGATATATTTTGAGTGAAAATCCTAAAACCTTAATGTTTAGGTGGCGACAAAGGAAGAAGACATCCGCAACGTGAATTGATTTTAGGACAAATCAGCGCTTTAGTGTGGTATTGAGGAAGAGAAAAAGATGTATCATTAAGGGTAAAAATATGATTTTAATGATTTGCTAACAGATTTTTTTTTTCAAATAGATTTTGATTAAGTTTTAACTCAAATATGTGTATGTAAGATTTTGTAATGTTTTGAGTGCATAGTGTAATTAATAAGAATGAATGGGTAAAGCATAAATAAAACTAAATTGTGTGGCATGCAGGTAATTATCCCATAATTTTTTTGTGTGAAAACTTAAATAAAGAGCACTATTATGATTAATTAATAAATGATTTTTTAAATTATATCAACAGATTATAGCGTATAGTGTGCTTATTTTTATAATTTATTTTTATAAATTTATATTTTACAATATATATGTATTTTTATATTGAAATATTTAATTAATTTATAAAAATATAATATTTTCTTTTTATTTTATTTCTAAAAAAATATATTTAATCTAAATTTGATTAAAAAAATACTTCAAACAATGACTTTTTAACTTTCAATTCGAGAGGATTCGGATTAATCATGACCCAATTTAATGTATAACTCGATTCAATATATATGAATTCGAATGTGAGTTGGAGTCGATTTAGTTCGAATTTGATTCATTGACAGGCCTATACGTGTAGACGCTTTTCTTTGTTGTGCGGGAAGAAGTACCACTTTTCTATCAAAAACAACTTTGTTTTTCTCCATTTTTTTTCTTCAAAAAAAGGCCTTTTGTCTTGCCCTTTGGTAATTTTCATTAATTCATTCCTTTGTGGTGGCATCAAAGTTGGAATTAATCGAATTAATTTATTTTTGACATGATTTTACTTGGAGATTATGTTATCTTCAGCTTTTTTTGCTTTTTTTTGATAAATTGTTATCTTCAGCTTTGATTCTTAGTCTGTTTGTCCTGTGTATGACAATAAACTGCTCCCCTTTGTCACTGCTTAAAAGGTCCACTGTGGAAGTATTATTCTAAAAAGCTCACCTCGTGAGGCAAAAAATAAGTCATTTAGGCCATTAAAAATGAGAAATTATTGAGTTCGGACCCTGTCCATATTACACGTTCAGACGTCCCTCCGTCAATAATAAAGAGCCATGCAGGTGAGCGAGATCCACTCCACGCTTGACGCCGCAAACGGTGTGAAGTTGTTGAGCAGTTAAACGGACCGTCCGTTCGCTTTGAGCGAATGATTCGTTTAGCTAATGTATCGAGTAGGTATAACTTAAGATCAATTAGATATTCGTCTGTAATAGTAAGTATTATATGCAATCACATCTTCTCGAAATGATAACTACTTGATTTCAAGTTATATCTTTTTTTTTAGATAAATATTTATTAAATACTTACTTGTCTAGTAATTGGATGAACAATTCGGTTGGTTGACCAGACGATCCAATTAGTTGACTAGATTGTTTTGCCGCTAGGCAAACGACATTACGCATAAAATGCGGAACACTTATCTACGTAACTCTCTACTAATGTAATCAGATCTCCGAACTCAATAATTTTTCTAAAAAATTAAGCATTTAATTGTTGGTTATTTTTAGTTGTCAACCTTCTTATCTTCTAAAAATTATATTTTAATCTCCCTGACAATGAAATGTAATAAAAAAAAAGTATATTGCTTCCGTAAGCTTTCACCTAATGGCCATAGTTTATTTTGGTCCCATCTTAGGCTAACTTTAGTATAGATAATGTTTAAATTATTTGAATTATTTTTTTATTATCAGATAATTTTAACCTTGAAAACATTACCCCGCCCCCCCTAAAAAAAAGAGAAATTTACATATAGAACATTGAATTCATTACAAATTACACATTTCATCATCTTTTAGTAAATATTACATATATCACACTCTGCTTATGGGTTTTACATTTCTATTATAACAATAGAAATGTAAGCAGAGTGTGATATGTGTAATATTTACTAAAAGATGGTGAATGTGTAATTTGTGATGAATTCAATATTCTATATGTAAATTCCCAAAAAAAAACTAGATGTAATCATTTTGGTGGCAAAATAAAATTTCACTCTATGAAAAATATAGTTATGCACGTTCACAAAATTTTAAGGGTAATTGTGCTCGAGCTCTTGAGATACATCTCTAAGTCTCTAAAAATGTAAAATATGATTTCAGTCAGTAAAACATACACATAGGACCAAATTAGTGCTAGTTTAAAAAATAATAATAATAATAATAAATAAATTTTTATACTATTCTACACAAATTTTAATATAAAAAATATTATTCTACTTTACATACTCAATAATTTAAAATAAAAATATCAATTTTATTTCACATTCTAGACTAAAATATTTGAATCGAGTATTTTAATCTAAAATATGAAATAAAGTTTATATTTTTATTAAAAATTATTGAGTATGTGAAGTAAAATATTATTTTTTATATTAAAATTTGTATAGAATAATTTAAAAAAATTATTTATTATTATTATTGTTGTTTTTTAAATTAGTACTATTTTAGTCCTGATTTGGTCCTCGCGCCAAACAGGGCCATAGGTCTTCTTCTGTCCACAAAAATCTTCTCCCACTTAAAAAAGCATTTTATTACAGTCTAAGTTACCATCGCTAACTAAATAATAACCCCTTCGCTCCTCCCTTTAACATGCGATTGCACCTTCCGGTTCACTACCCTGTTATCTCTTATTTGTCGTCTGCACTACTGTAGTTAGGTAACTGCTCTAAGAGAGAATATAGAAGTATCTTGGTATTTTTGTGTTTTTGGATAAAAATATTACAGAAAGCCGTAAAAAAATTATTAATTACAAAAGTAATAACTTAGATGGTATGTTTTAAATTTTAGCCTAGACAGAATTACCACAAATTTAAATATTCCATAATATTATTAATAATATATTTAAATAAATTCAAAAAATATTAAGTAACTTATTCATAAAAGCTTATTATATATTAAGTATTATAAGTATAATTAATATACGTTAAATGTTATGAATTTAACAAATATGTAAATATACTATAAATACAATTAGTAAAAGTCTAATTATATGATTAACTATATATTAATCTTTAATATATTACTTTTATTATTATACATGCTAATGTAATCATACTTCTTCATCACTTATATAATATATAATAATGATGATGTATAATTTTTATTATTGTAACGTAATATGAATATTATAATTTAACTTAGCTTAAAAATATTAATGAGATATTTAACTTAGGTCAAAAATCACATATTTACATATAATATTATATATTTTAAATGTAAACTTATAAATTAATTTTTTATTTTTTTATTTAAATGAGATATTAGGTTAAAAATGCGTAGTTCATAATTATTCAATTAAAATATAAAATAATATATATATAATTATTCAATTAAAATATAAAATAATATATATATATATATATATATAATTTAAGTGTTAAATAACTAAACGGTATAACTTTAAAGTGTTATGTAATTTCGAATTTATGAAAATGAATAATCTTAAAGGAAATCTGAATATTATTTATATTTCAATTAGATTAAAAGTCAATGACATGGTAATTAATTTTTAAGCACATTATATTATAATTTTGTGGAGGATTACGTATAACCTACGGTATGGATGACGTAAGCTTTGTTGTATAACAATTTGGTTAGTTAAACTAAATTGCTATATTAGTATACAAAATGTAAGGCTGTTATTATGGATTGATGATCGAAAATCGAATCGATTTTAGATCAAATTGAAATCGAGTCGATTTAAATGAGCCGACTAACGAGCTAAGTAATAATTTCGAGCCGATTTTGAGTTGGGGTAGGCTCGGCTCGATCAAACTCGAAATTGATTCGAATTAAAATATATTTTATATTATAATATGTACATATAATATATATTAAATATAATATATATATATATATATATTATAAACCGAGCCGATCTTGAGTCGGATCGAGTCGAACTTACCTTAAGATTGGCTTAAAAAAATTGAGATTTGATTCATTTTTGAGCCGGCTCGAAAATGAATCGAAATCAGCTCGAAGTCAATTAGAATCGACTCGAGCCGGCTCGAAGTCAAACCCAATCGAGCTCGAATCGATTTCTATAATTTTTTTTACATTAATCGAAAATTATCTTTTCTATATTTCTAGTTGACTAACAAAGTAGTTTTAGTTTGCTTAAGTATTAGAAAATAATTTATTCAATTATTCTCATTTTTCTATCTTAACCTAATATAAAATCAAGATTAGTAAGATTAGTTTAAAGTAATATAATTTTAACACATTAAATTAATTACAAGTTCAAAAAATAAAGTAAGATAAAATAAGGTCCAACGAAGGCCTAATTCATGAGGAATATTTGTGTTCATTGCGTGTAATGCTCGTAGCTCAATCATCGGGGATCATGTGTGCACTCTGAGTGAGCTTGCGCACGAGCACTCTGTGATTGGGCGTCGAGTTGCTCGAGGCCGAATCTAAAAATTATCGTAATTCTCACCCTACTACCATGGTTGGAAAGTGATGTAATCTGACCTAAGCCTTCATAAATGGACTTCTAAATAGTTATTTTTATTATTTTTGATGTAATTAATGTATGCACTACATGTTGACCACATCATTAAACCAAAAAAAATAATGGATTAAATCAATAAATAAATTTTATTTTTGATTAAATTGTAATGTGCATGGACTGACATTACTTATGTGATGAATTAAGTTGAGTAATCCTTAATACACGCAACAATATTAACGCTCGATTTATCTAATAATCTGACCAGATTGAAATCAATTATATAAATTTTGTCATTGGTTGGCCTATGATTAGGTCAATACATCAATCTGTTCGTTTACGCAAGTCATAATCAGTTCAATCTTGTTACCATATAAGATTGGCGTGTTCGAATAAGATCGATAAGTTTTGTTTGATGGGATTCGAATCAGAGTTATGGATTGGGTCAAAAACTATTGCCGTCACTTCCAAAAATGTGCTGGTCCACCTCTTGAAAAAGACGAGAATAGAAGTCGGTATTATATTATTGGTGGACTTCTCAAAACTATGACCTCATCAAGACAAAGATGTAGGCATGAATCCAAAGAGAAAATGAACAAGCAAGAGGGAAAACTCAGAATCAGAACCAATTATTGATGCCTCGAGTCAAGGGGGGATTAATATCGAGTCGAGTCAGTGTATAACTTTCGTCTATTTCGTATGTATAATAATTCATTAAATCCTCTTAATTATCCTGAAAGCCTATTAGAATTCACGCATTATCAAAATCCTTAATCATGAACTTCACTTGTCACTAAAATTTCGTAATTAGATGTTAAATATAGAAATCTTATGAATATTGTAAAGCTACCATTCATTGATTATTTTGATATTTAAAAAAAAATATTTGAGCATTATATGAATTTATATTCGAACATTATTTTATATATTTAATATTCAAATTTTAGATATTACACATTAATCATAAAAATTAAAAAAAATTATAAATCATGACAAAGTTATTAATTTAGCATCCAAATCTAAGAGCTCTTACCTTATATTTCAACATATATCATCAATAAATATAATTATGTTAATATATATTTGTACATACATATGATGTTTAATTATTATATTATTACATATATTAAAATACGTAATACATATAATACTATTATTATATAAGTGTCTTTTTATTTTGATGTGTAAATATATTAAGATAATAATTTATTTAAATTGTTAATGAATAATTTTGTGATGGATATAATTTTTATTTAATTTTTTGATTAATAAGTAATATTAAATATGTAAAAGCTATTTTATTATTTATAAGATTTTGATAAATAAAGATATAATATAAAGTTTAAATATTTTAATATTAAATATATAAATATGACGTACTTTAGTGATATATATGTAATTCCCCCTTCCTCACCTCGCCCTCGGATCACTATTGTTAAGCAGTCTTCCTCCTTTCGCTTTCTCTCTCTACCAATTCTGTGTTCAGCGTCTGAAGCTTCGTCTCTACAGAGATTGGAGGATCGCTCCCGAAGGAAACCGAAAAGATGGTTGAATTCGGTAAGCAGAGTAGGGGCAGGATGAAATCTCTCTCTTGTTGATCGTTTCCTCTCGAATCCTTCGAGCTTTGCGCGTAATGGGAACTATCGAGAGAAGGAGAAGGAGAAGAGGAGATGAATCAGCCGGTGAGCTTGTAGAAGTTAGGAAGCTCCGGAGGCTTTTCTGGTTTTCCCACACCAGCTTCCCTCCAGGTTCGTGAGTCGTCGGATTTGTGTTCTCGGATTTCATTTTGTAAATTTGTGGTGGTTTTTCTCGAGTCTTTGTAGGTTTTGGGGGATTTGAGGAGATGGGTTCGATTCCATTTGGGGATTTTAGTGTTTTCGGGGAGTTTTCGGATGATCGGGCGGCGTTCCGGGTGGGGGCGTCGTCGTCCTTCTCGTCGCCGCCGGCGGCGCTAGTACTGGATGAGGAGATTGGGGAGCTTGTTCGAGCGCCGCCGAGGTTGACTAAAAAGGGGGCAGGATGCGCTGCCGCCGACGCGAGGACGGCGATGGCACTGAAGAGTCATAGCGAGGCCGAGAAGAGGAGGAGGGAGAGGATTAATGGTCATCTTACCTCGCTAAGGAAGATGATCCCCTGCAGTGATAAGGTTTTGTTCTTCTTCTTCTTCTTCTTGATTAATATTACCTGCCTTCTTGATTAAGATTGTTTCATTGTTCTATGAACTAAATTTTTTCTTCTTCTTCTTGATTAATGTTATCTGCCTTCTTGATTAAGATTGTTTTCATTGTTCTATGGATTAAGATTTTACTCGTCTTATCTAACAAAATGTACTCAAGAACAGTCAAATCTTTATGTCATGCAGTTGGACAAAGCAGGTTTGCTTGCTGAAGTGATCAATCACATAAAGAAACTCAAGAGCAATGCCCTCGAAATCAGCAAAGTTTGCACTATACCTTCCGATTTTGATGAAGTGAGAGTCGAAGTTGAGAGTGGTGATATCAGCAATGGAAGCTCCTCCATCAAGATATCCTTCTGCTGTGACGACCGGCCAGATCTCCTTGCAGATCTAAAGCAAACACTTCAGTCTCTGCAGCTGAACACTGCCAGGGCTGAGATCTCAACCCTTGGTAGCAGGGTGAAATTCCTCTTTGTGATGACAACTATAGGTCTTCTAGATGATATCGAGCGGCATTTACTCACAACTTCGATTCATCAGGCACTGAAGTCTGTTCTTGACAGGGCGAATTCCACAGAGTTCTTCCAAAATGCCAGCTATCCTAGCAAGTGGCCAAGGACCTCACAATTTGAATCTTCATGCTCGTCTTCTTGATATCTAAAGATTGTTTCTTTGGAGATTCACGTGAAATTTGCATGAAAGAAAGGTGATGAAAGGGAAGTTCAACTCCTTTTCAATTTCTTTACTGAGGTATTCTCTGGAGGTGATTGGTGATCATCCTTCATGACTTGATGAAGAAAAAAGGTGAAATAATGGGATTCCTTTGGCTCTCACTGGTCGATATGTAAGCAGTTTCTCATCTTGGTGATTGAATCTTATGTTGTATAATTGGATTTTCTGCTCTCTCCTGTTGTTGTAAATCTCTAAATCTCATGTTGCATTACATATAATTTGCAATAATGGATGCGTGTGATCATCATGGACATCTCAATTATTTGGACTAACGTATGATGATAGGGACAAAATTAAGTTGACTTAAAGCTTTTCTTGAATGAATTCAAACCTGATTCATAGTCGAAAACTCGAGTTCAAGTTGAAATCGGCTCGCTAACCCTTGCTTTGGTATATCAAATAAGCATACAAGATCTCGTTCCAGGTATCAGGAACACCGGGTAGGCACCAGTGTATGCAGTCAGCATAGACCTCAGGCTCTGATCTCTGCTCTCTGGTCAAGAGCTTCCCTCTTCTCTCCGAGAAAACCGAAGTGTGGCCATCCTTTCTGTATTCAGATAGTTGGGTGATGTTCAGAATCATCACCTTCATCTTCTTCATCCCTCCCACCGCTTCCTTCACTGCCTCCATGATCTCCAGGCTCGACCCGGCTCCCCGGAACTCTTCGTTGGTGATCGGATGGCTCTCATTGTAGCAGTTTCCGTTGCTTCCTGCCCTCCATTCCCAGCTCCTTCATGAAGGTACGTTTTAGTTAAAATCAGTAAAATCGTGCAATCTTTCTCAGTTGTTAATATTTACTTTTAACGGAGAGTTTGGTTAGATATTCTAACATTGAATGTTATTTTTGATTATAAGATCATCTATACAATAGCAATATATCATTGTGGATGAAGCACATTAAAATAAATAAAAAATTTTGTGTTCTGATGAGCATGCTTACCAAAGATGCGTAGGTGACAGAGTCATGAAGAATGCTTCTTGTGTTTGGGGATTGAGCGATGATTCAACCCATTTACTCCATGTTTGTAGTGCGAGCCTGTAAGCTCTGGGCACATTATACTCCTTGATCTCCTCCGTTCCAATCCTGAAATGGTTCAAATTGTCTACAATTTTTTACAAAATTCGACCAAATTTTAGACTATTTATGACTGTAAACTCGAATAACTCGTGATTCTCAACCCAAGTCGTGTTATGAGCCGAGAGGTGTAGCCCCCAAAATGCCTTTGGCATACTTAGGAGGAGGGTCAATTGAGTAGCTTTTCAAAAAAATGAATATCATTTGACATTTTTTTAAAATAATGTTAGTTAAAGCACAAGAATATATGTAAGGAGGCGTTTGGTTTGGTTCGTTGTTATCTTAATATTATTGTATGGCATCTAGATATTATCTTTTGATTAATAATTCTATAATCTTATAAAAGATTATTTATAGATGTCATTAAAACAAGTAATTATTTTCTTTAGGTAACATAATATAACATTAAGATAACATTGAACTAAACGTCTCCTAAAAGAAATGATATAAAATAATTTTTAGGTAGTTCAATTCAACACAATCTAATACAACTCCAGTTCTTTTACCTTAAAATTCAATCTTTATTTTATATTTTCTTCTTTTCATTAGGATTATAAAAAAAAATTGGCATACAAGTCGTATTACGCAATCTTTCCTTCAATAAGACCTAATACAAGTCTAATTCTTTTACTTGAAAATCAATGTTTCTTTTCATTAAGTGTAAGGGAGTTAGTATTCATTTAAATTTTGAATTATACTTGAGAGAAAAAAAAAATCAAGTAAAATGGAATAGTAAATTGGGCAGTTTTGTTTGTTAACAAAAATCAAGTGAAAGCCTTGCATGAGATGAGTATAAAATCTTGGAGAGCTGTGTGAAACATGTTATTCACATATAATGACCAAGAAGAAATTTAGATTAAATGTTAGGAACATAAATATAATATACCCATTATTTAACAAACTTATTATATATAACCTAACATGAAATGAATATCAGTGTAGGTCAAGACAGGTTGGACCAGATCGAGACGGTTCAAATGCAGCCTATAAGAATTAAACAGAACAGGGCGAGTCCGAATTTTAAGTTCAAACTTGACAGACATACATGGAGTTAGTAGGAGTTTGGTAGACCAAGGCCATTGCCAAACGAAATGGATGAATTTATGAAACCATTCAAAAGTGGTAGACCAATATGAAATCTTACCCAACTTCTTCAGTGGACCCCTGTGCAATTTACTCCTACCATTCAAAAGAGATGGACCAACATGAAATGCTAGCAAACGTTAGTGACCGCTATGTACTTTAATCACTCCATTCCTTGTTTGTTTTATATCTTAAAAAATTAAAATTAATATTTTATTAATATTTTAAATTAATTGCAAATTTTTATAATTTTATTTTGTATCTAACGTAAATTTTAAAATAAAAATCTACTTTATATCGCATCCAACACAGATTTCAATATTAACATAAATTTTATTTTCTATTTTAAATACTGTCCAATATTAAAATAATTTTATTTCTCATCAAACTTATAAATTACTAATTTTTTTTCTTTTATCCAAAAATAATCCTTCAATTAGACGAGAGAGTTAGTTATCACAGTCATTAAACTTTTAATAAAACAGGGCATGAGTATTAAAATTAAGTCGAGGGGCAAGCATGAGTTTAAATATGATAATCCTGAGGGTGGGGAGTATACGAGTTTTACATAATTACACAGCCTCGACACACATATTAATTAATTAAATAATTTTTTTTTAAAACTATGACTCTTATAAAAATTTATATTATAAATTTGTTAGAAAATATTGTTTTATTTTTCATTTAATTTAGTGTTTTATAATGCATAATTTAAATTTAAGGGCAAATTGCATCTGGGCTCAGAGGTCGTAAAAGAGTTACAACTTGGCCCCAATTTTTTATAAATCTCAATTTTGATCCCTACTATACTATTATAATAATGCTGTAGTTTTAAGCCATTCATTAAAAGTATACTATTTTTTCATCATTTTTAATGAAAAATATGAAATTTGAATTTTTTAATCAATGTAAATTATTTATACTCTCTGTTTACACCCCTTTCTAAAAATTTAAAATTTAATTTTTTTATTTCCAGCTTTAAAATATAAAAATATTAATATTTCATAAAAATATTTTAAAAAATTAAAATATTAATAATAAAAATTATCTTATAATATAACAGTAAAAATTTAACAATTTTATCTTAGTTGAAATCAATTATAGCATTTTTATAATTTGAGGGTGAGGGACCCAAATAGAGATATTTGAAGATTTGAGACCAATTTGCAATGAACTTCTGATCTCAGGTGCTCAGATGCAATTTACCCAAAATTAATATAATTTTGCTCTTTTAAAACAAGAGATATATTATAGGATAAATTGTATTTAGTCTCCTGAGATTAAAAGAATATTACAAATTTATCTCAATTTTTAAAAAATTTTAATTTAAATCTCTAAAATTATAAAACTATTGTGATTTGATTCCAATAAAGATATAGCTATTATATTTTTGCCATGACGTTATATTTCTGATCAGTAATTTTTAAATTTTTTTCAATACTATTTTGAAATATTAATATTTTTATTTTTTTAATTTTAAATCTTCAAAGATAAATAAAGCGGAATAATAAATTAATTTTTTTTAAATTTAAAATTATTTATTTTTAAATATTCAGATTATTTATTTTAAAATATTAAATTTTTAGAAAGGAATTAGAGTAAATAGTACAAATAATTCAATTGGTATAAAAGAATGACTTTCATACTTCTTTATGAGAAAGGGCAAGCAAAATAACAAGATTTTGCTGTGGCCAAAAAATTAAGGTTTTTAAAAATTTCAGACTAATTTGCAAATGCAATTTACCTTAAATTGTATGATTTACCTCCTAGGGATCCAAATAGAAGTTTTCAAAAATAAAGTCCAATTTACAATGCTCTTTTAATTTCAAAGTGATGCAGGTACGACGTGTATACAGTCGTACGTAAAATACTCGTCTTATGGATGTATGCAATTTAATCTTCTTATAGAATTCCGAGAAAATTAACTCACGTTCGATAAAATCAAGTAAGATGATTTTACAGGTAATTTGATAAGTTTTGTGGTAAATAAGTTATGATAAATTACATATACAAGAATGCTACACTCTCGAAAATAGAATCTAATAAGATTTTGATAAATATAAGAACATGTGCACGAGGTGATCTATCAAGTGAATACAATCGATTTAACAAAAAAACATGAGCATGACATTCTAAATAATGTAAAAGAATATAATATGCATATTTGATAAGTGAAGTGAGGATATATAATTTATTCGTATAATCGCGATTAAATAAAAGATCGAAAAAATAAAATAGGAATTACAAACTTAGCACGAGGAACATAATAAAAAAAATAGAAGATTAGTTACAAGTAGAATGAGATAACTGTAAAAAAATAGTACGGAGATATAGGGGGATGACGAGTTGGCAGTCAGTCCTTCAACTGTTTCTCAAAATTGGGACGCCTTGAGTCCTTCCTTGGCATTAGGGTGTTGCTAAAAATATTCTTCACAGCGACAAGAGTCCAATGCTAGAAAAATCATTGAAATTCGACTACTGGATCTCCCAAAAAATGACCTCCTGAAGTTCTATTTATAGAAAGTGGAGAGGGAGGTCGTCGGTGGTCAACTTGCTGGCCAATCGGCGAGATACCAGCACAAAATAGGAATGGGTCAGGACAATAGCTGGTCCGGCCCGATCCACGTGGCTTGGGTTGCAAGCTCAATTCACGGGGCGGGGGTCCGTGAGATTGCGTGCGGGACCCGATCGTGCGCACAGTCGGGCAAGCTTGGGTCGGCACGAGTCATGAGACCCGCGCCTGCATTTTTTGGTTTTTCTTATTTTTTCCACACAAAACAAGAAAATTTTTTCATGAAAAATATATAAACATAATTAATATCCTGTGTAGAATTCCTTGATTATACGTGTGTTTTCGTCAACTTCGAGGATGCTCTGCATCACAAAGCCTCAGATACAATTTACACTAAATTAAGTGGGGCGGAGTGGGGCAGGCTGATAAGATCATGTGAGAAAGGATACGTGGCGGGAGCGAGGTACAAGAATAATGAAAAGCATATGATTGAGTGAATACGACTTTTAGAGTTTTACTCGATTCGATTCGATTCAAATCTAATTAGTTGCCATTCCTACTTAGAGGCAGGAGAAAGAGGAGAGCAACTCACGTTGCGTTGATGAGAGGTTGATACATCCACCAGATGTAGCTCTCGAACACAAGAACATCGACCCCCTCCCACCTTCTACTGTGCTCAGCAATGGCGTCCAGTCTCACCACCCTCCTCTGCACGCTGTGCTTCGTCGCGTGGTCGCTGTTCGACTCCACCATGAACGGCGCCCAATAGAACTCAATCGAAGCATTAAAATCCTTCGCACAAACAAAAACGCCTAATTAATCGGTTCCCTTTCTCTTAAACGAAGCAGCAATGAACTCACCTTGGCGAAGAAGATCTTTCTCGGAGGATCCCTGTAGACGAACTTATTCCTCCTCCCCTGAACCGCAGATTCAACGAGGCAGACCATGGATTCCCACTGGGTTCTCTGGATCGAGTCGCCGACGAACATGAGCCGCTTGTTCCTCAGGCTCTGCAGCAGCGAGATGGGATCAAAGGGGGGAAGCTCGCAGTCATGGGGCTTCCATCTCCATTGCTGGTAGAGGGAGTCCGGCCGGCCGTTCCGCCGGCAGGTGACCTGCCGAGTCAAGAATCGGCAGGATTCCTCTGTATACGGAGGCCTGGAAAGTGGATCTTCTTCCCGAATCCATCTTCCGCGGAAGATGTCACAGCCATTGCGGAAGGAAACGGCGAACGCTTCGTCGAAGAGGGTTTGATGCGGGTCAGATCTGGAGATCTCGGTGGGTAGGCGGAGGGTGCGGAGGAGGAAGAGGGAGGACAGGAGGAGGGGGAGGAGAGGGAGGATTCTCATTGGGGTTTGGGTGGGGGAGATGGTAGACGAGGGAATCGATTGTTAACGGAAGATGTGGAACCGCCATTGGGATTAGTTGGTGGATCGATGGAGAACTTAGAGGGGAAGGAAGGGGGAGAAGAACGGCGAGGTGGGAGGAGGATCGTTCTCACTCTCACGCTTTCGGTTGGAATAACAGAGAAGTGAATCTGGTGAGCGAGCTGGGAGAACAATTGCAATTTATTTTTATTTTTATTTTTATTTTTATTTTTATTTTTTTATTTTGGTAAATTGCGTCAGAGACTCAGAATAACATTACAAATTGATCTCAATTTAAATTTCTAAAATTATAAAAGCAATACAATTTTAATCTCCTCCTCTTTTTTGTTAATCTTTAAATATAATAATTAATAATACTTTAACTAAACTAAATAATTTATATATTTTAAAAAATTATTACACCACATTATTCTCATAATTTCTTAAAAATTTATTAAAAATTTAAAATTTAGGAAAAATTTCATCTAAGTCTTTGAATTAAATGTTAAAAATTTAGGAAAAATTATCATGCAGATTTATAATTTTAAAAACTTAATATTTCTTTCCAAAATTAAATGTTAACATGTATCATATATAAATATATATATCAACTAAATTTTTTTAAAATATTCTCATTTTTTTTTCTTTTTCTCTTTTTCTCAAAGGCTAGGAGGCAAAGGGGTGCCACGAGCCAACACGCCCACCCCCGCTCTCTCACCCTTCCTCTCTCCTCTCCAATTGCTACGCAGCCTTGTGCTAGCACTGCACGAGAGCCGTTGGCACATAGCCAGCCTTGCACAAGCCAAGGCCACACTGCCCTTATGCATGAGGCTATGATTGTCGGCCTTGCACGACACTCTTGTGAGGCTGCACGGATGTCGACAAAAAAGGAGAAAGAAAAAAGAAAAAAGAGAGGAGAGAGTAGGTGTGGCAAAACTAGTCGGTGGGTGGGGCTATGTCTAACTCGAATCTGACCTGACACATATAATCTTAACTTGAACCCAACCCGTTTATTAAAATGGTCAAAATACATGACCCAACCCCAACCCCCAATAATAAATGAGTAATTTTTGATAAACGCTCAACTAGAACTCAACCTGACCCGATTATGCCCAACCCAAAACTGAATCAACCTAACTACAGGATAATTTTTGATAATTGCCCAACCTAAACTTGACCAGACTCGATTATGTCTAACTGAATCTAACCTGCTTAATAAACAAATCAAATTTCATAACCTATACTTAAATTTTTTTGGTTAGATTCACAAATTAGATCGTATATAACCACCCATGGTCCCATATAAGAGAAAAAGGAAAGCAAGGAGGGAGAGAAAGAGTGGTATTTTAGGTATTTTATAAATATTTTATATTAAAAAATAAATTTGATTAATAATTACATTTGATTTAGGAGCCCAAATATTAATTTTTTTAAAATCATGAATATGCAATAATATTCTCTAGAATCAAGAAGTGGATGTAATTTATTTAAAAATTTAATTTTTCTCGTTTCTTAATTTCTTTACTCTACAAATTTTAAAATAAAAAATTATAAATATTAATATTTGAAAACTATTTTCAAAAAAATCAAAAAATTAGCGGTTAAATATAATCTTACAGTATAACAAAAAAATTAACTATCATGTCTTAATTGAGACTAAATGATAGTATCTTTTACGATCTCAAGAATTCCAATAATTTTTTTTTAAAAATTAAGATTAATTTATAATGTTGTTTTCAATCTCAAGAACCAAAATGTAATTTACGGTTTTTGAATTTATGGCTTACCTAAAGAGAAAAGCTGCAAAATGCACCTCAAGTACGTAAATTAAATTAAATTAAAAATTAAAATTTGAATTTATTCAAATAAAATGATCAATCTTTTATAGTAAAAGGAAAATATTTGGAATTCAAACTATATAATCATCACAAATTTTAAGTTACAAAATAATTGTGAAATAAAATAAAAAAAAAATTCTAAAAGTCCAGAATAACCATCAAATTTTCCCTCATTTGCAAAAGGAGATATGAGGATCATGCTAGAAAAGCATAATTTTAATGAATTTGGTAAATTACAATAAAATATTTTAATTATTGGGATGAAAATTTAATATTTGTGAAAAATAAAACTATTTCAAAATTTTGTTCGCTTATATTTATTCTTGTGACTATGTTGTCGAGATATTAAAACTAAAATATTAGAATGTACCATAAAAATCCAAAAAAAAAAAAACAAGAATGACAATAAAATTTTCTCTAGATCCGAAAATTATTAGAAATTAATTTCAACTTTTAAACAAAATTTAATTTGAATCACACAGATTCTAAAAACACAGCAATTTTAGTCTCTCTTTAGAATTTAACTTTTCTTTAGTCTTTTTTTTTAAAAAAAATGTAAAATTTAATATTTTTTAATTAATTTGAACAATCTGCGTATCTAAACAACCATGAAACTCCTATTACCTTTTATAAAACTAAATAAAAATTTTAAATTTAATTTCACATATCTTTTATTTTTTAAAATATAAAATTATAAAATATTAATTAATATTAATATTTTAAAAGTAATTCTATGCAAAATTTAAAAATTATATTTTAATTAAAATCAAATGATAATGCAATTATAATTTTAGAATTGTAAATAAAAAATTTAAACAATTTAAAATCTTTGGAGCCCAAATGCAATTTATTTTAATTTAAAATTTTGGGAAAATTATACCCTGATCCTTGAATTTAACGCTTAATAACACACACGTTCATATTTTTAAAATTATATCAAGTCGAGAGTTTTAATAAATTATCAAATAAGTCTTTTTTATTTTCTTATTATTAAATTTTTTTAAAATTACTATTTTACCTCTTCTCTCTCTCCTCCGATCGTCGTGCACGCCAGCAGCGCGGCCTTGCCGGCGGCGCGTGGCCTCGCGTGTGCACAGAGATCGGGAGGAGAGAGAGAGGCCTTTCTCTCCTCCCGATCGACATGCATGTGCGTGGCCGCGATGTGTGTAACCCACAGGCAGAGCGCACGCCTCGTGGCCGCGTGCGCCGCCAGGTCGCGCGGCCTTGGGGATGCTTGGCGATCGGGAGGAGAGAGATGCAGCCTCGGGAGGAGAGAGAGGAGGGGGTAAAATGATAATTTTATAAAAATTTAATAAAAATAAATAAAAAAAACTTATTTGATAATTTATTAAAATTCATGGACTCTGATGTTATAATTTGTGTATTATTAAACGTTAAATTTAGAAATCTAGGTGTAATTATCCCTAAATTTTATACAATCAAAGTTCAAATATCTCAAAATTTTTCTATCAAAAAAAAAAACTATGTCAAAATTAGACGGCTCAAAAAATAAATTTGTAAACTCAAAATTATGAGCGTACATGTAAATTCAGGAAGAATAGAAGCCGCTAAGCCAAGCCTAAGATCGCTGGCGCCGGCCACGCGGCGCTGCCGGCAAGAACATCGCCGTCTCCCTCGACCTCAAATAGCTCTTATCCGTCCGATCCATCGTCTCTTCTCTCGCCGGCCATGGCATTGCATAGAAAACGAGATCTGCGTCTTCTCTCACTGGAACCACCTGCATCTAGTCAGATCTGACCTCCACTCACCGGATCCGCCTTCCCCTTGCTGGATTTTACAGCCTCGCAAGATCGGCCATCCTCCCGCCAGGATCGGCCTCCTCTTGGAACCACTTGCATCTCTCCTCTCCCCGCAACCATCAGCCACCGGCCGAATTTGCCCTTCTGTCCCTTTTGTCGCCAGATTTGACCTCTCCTTGCAGGTTTGGCCATTTTCTTGCCGGGCTCGGCCTTCTCTTACTGGATCAGCCTTCTGAAACAGCCAGAGCCGACCTCTTCTCGTCGGAACCACTCGCATCTCACCGAATCCGATCTCCTCTCCCTGAAGTCAGCCTCTCTCTTGCCAGGCACTTGTGTTCCATGGAAGGAGAAATCTTTGAAGCTATTGAGGAATCTTCAAGGTCCTGTCTTCTTGGTGTAGCTTAGTGAGAGTGATATACTGTGGCTACAACTTCGAGCACTGCCTTGGGGAGTAATAAAACAATGCTATTTCATATGGATTGTCCATTCATCCATCTTCATCAGTGCAGGAATGATGTAGCTCTCGGTAGTTTCACTCCTCCCAGTCTACTGCAGCACATCTGTTGCGATTGTCTCAGCTACTTTAATGGTTGATTTCCTTCATGCCCTTACTTTGATAACGGTATATGATCAATTTTCTTGTCTGCTACAAGCTGTAAATTGTTGGTTTTGTGAAGTTTGTGGATCTATTTATGCTTGGACACGGTCCTGCTCGCATCCTTTGTCAGATGTTCAGATAATCAGATGGAGCTACACCAGGACCACATCCCTTCCCCCTTGGCTATTTTCTTCTTCTTTCTTGAGCAGCATAGAGCCACCTCCAATACCACGCTTTCATCTTGATGTTGCCTTAGTTGATCAAGTTTTTCACATGTGCTCATAGTTTAGAGCTTTCCAACCTCATGTTGTTTGCCTTTCTCTGATACTTTGCCTTCTGCTCTCCTTGCAGTGTTAGTGTTACGACAGGAAACAATCAAAATTTTTTTACGTGAAAAACCGACGGGCAGAAAAACCACGGCTCCTTTTCGAGGAGGCTTGAAAGATCACTAGAAATGCGTTTTGGTTACAGTATTTGAAGGATATTTTTCTGGATCTCAGCCCCTTTGAAGGCTGTGTACAGGAAGTATATATACCCTGAGCCTGTTATGTCTAGTCACTTCTAGCCGAGTAATCTATGGCCTTAGCGGCGGCCCAATTAATGCCTGCGGATGGCTAGTATGTGACTCCTGTACGGTGTGTCAGCGGTCATGCCCTGTCGGCGGGAAAACCGCGTTTTCCTCAGAAAAGTACAATCCCCTAACGGTCAAATGTCGAGTCGGGGCTTTGTTCTTCGACATCTTCTTCGGCGTTTGCTTTTCGGGATGATGCTCCTTCTGTTCGGCTTGGATGTCTTGCTCACGTGAAGATCACGTGAGCAACCACGTGGACGGTTCAGATGGAAGCGCGAATCCAATTATAACAGTTAGCTACACCTGAATGTGTTGAAAGTTGGGTTTGTCTCTTATTGCTACTTATCTGTACACTTATTTGCTTTCGTCTTTCTTCTATTGCTGGACATCATCGTGCTACTCATGCTGATATGAACCGTAAATGATTATGCGCTCTTTGGCTATCTGTACATTTATTTGGAATTCTGATCCAGATAGAATACATCAGTTATTATCTCGTGTCTTTGAATTCGAGCTACCTCCCCCCATGCTGATATTTCATCTTCTAATGTAACACAAGCTCATTTATGCCAAATCAAGATTATGGATGATCAATTATCTACGACTATTAAGCTGTTATGTTCTAATAGTATTTTTCCAGCATCTGCTACTACAATGGCTGCCTCATAAGCAAAGCACCCTCCAGCATGTTCCTCGACTATCCCAGTAGACAATGTTATATGCACTCCCCTATAGGTTACAAGTGGTGCAACTTCGTCAGTAGCTGTTATGTCTGGCCCAACATTTGATGCTCAGATCTCAACTTGTTTCCACCAAACATCACCGAACAATGTGATGGTGTGAAATATCTTGGTAGTATTAGCCATGATGCTCCAATGCCTAATTGTTGATCATGCTTAGAATTTTTTATTGATCACACCATTATCAAGTAATGGTCAGTTGTTTTCGTAAGTTGAGTATCAGGCTATTCTCAACAATCGCTTGTTGAGATATATGTTTATTGGATAGCGGTATTATCCTTTGTGTTGCAGTAATCTCTTTAGATATGTGGAGAGATCTTGTTGTTCACAGTGTATCTCATCCTGATTATGTCTTTCAACATGATCTAATATGTAATATACTGATTGATATTCTCAGACGTTGTGGAATGCAATATCATTATGAGGTTCCATTTACTTTTTTTGGTATCTGAATCTCAATCTGTACGTCATGTTGATATTTTAGTTTATGATTAGTCGGAGAGCATCGATCTCTATCTTGATGTCGTGTGTGTTTCCCCATTAATAGTTGTTGCAATTACTATCCCGAATGATTCTCACTCTAGGGAGTGCTTGTCGTGTTGTTGATCGTAAAATTGAAAAACACTTTATCTTGTCAAGTTCATGATGTTAATTTTTAATTATTCACACTTGACACTTTTGGTTATTCAGCTCTTAAAATTATTTCATTCCTAACCCATGTGCAACATCTTTGAACTAAAAGTCAACCTATGGGTGACCTAATAATCTCTCCAATTATTTTTCATCATATTAATTTAACTATTCAAAAAAATATTATAGTTCAATTATTAAACTGCATGAAAGACGAAAATACTTTTTAAATTTATAACTAGAATTGACAAATTTGATTTTTTTAAAAAAAACAAAAATTATATTCAGAAGTAATTACACAGGTACATAAAAATACAAAAAATAACATGACATTTTCCTACATAGCAAAACTCTGAGAAAAATTATATAAACATGCATACATATAGTTCTTTTTGACATATATAACCCAATAAATACTGTTTTTATTTAATATTTAGATTAGTAACTCAGTTCAAATCATTTGATTCAAGTCCAAATCCAATAACCATTCAATCTTGCTGAATTCAAATCAACTCAAAGTTAAGAACAATGCAATTTCAACTTGAGCTGAACGAACACAGCTCAAACTCTTAACACAAACCACAACTAACATAAAAGTTAGCTATAACTCTCCACCCAAATCGATTCAAAGATCCCAATCACATTTGAAGACAAAAACTAAATCCAATACTTACGATCATAGACGCCATGTTTATTTGACAGTTAAAAATTAATCTAGCTAAATTTCAAATAGACATATCATATCACACATAAAAATTTAATATTAAAAATTAACTTTATTTCATATTTTACGCATATTACTAAAATAATAATTAACTTATATCACACCCCTCATATATCCCAACATAATAACTAACTTTAATTCATATCATTCATAACTTTCAATAAAAAAATAACTTTATCTAAATTTAATTTTAACTTTATTAAATTAAACTTTACAAACAAACAGGCCTAAACTGTTTGTGATTTTTCTTCACCTCTTTCTAAGATCCAGTCTAACTATTTATTGCAAGATTCTAACATGTTCCACAGGAATTCAAGTTCACCAAAAAAAAAGTCATTTCAAGAAAAACTAGGGAAACTTTAATCAATAAAATAAGGGAACCAAGACTTAAAAACTCAATTTCATTTTCAGTCTCACCAAATTGAAATTATCAACTTTAATAATTTTGACGATTTTGATGGTTCAAGTTTTGACAGTTTCAACATAATGCATGCCATAATTTGATATTTTTGACTCAAATTCACAGGTTTTAAAAAAATTTATCCTAAAAAAATGCGAGTTTGAAAAAACTTCAAACCATGATGAGAACCATCAGTAGACATAAATGATGCTGATCAACAGCATTGCTGCATGTAAAATGACGTTCAATAACAATAATAATGACAATAATGTATAGCATAGGATAGAATATATGTTTCATCAAATAGAGCACGGTTTACCTTTTAACCACTTCTCCTTTTAACACAATAAACAGAAAAGAATGGCTTTGCTAATGGCCGAATTCCCTGAAGAGCATGCTTGAAGAAATATCAGTCATAGAGTCTAACAAGAAGTCAGAGACATGGACCTGCAGAAGAGATTTTGCTGCTGCTGCTGGTGGTTTTGCTTGTGAGCTTGAAGTTCACGAGCTTTATCCTTCAGTTCTTGAAAAGCTCGCATTGTTTCAACATCGAAGCCTCCCGCAAACTATAGCAAGATAGTGGTGCTCACTCAATTGAATCTCACTAAAGAAGGATTAAAGGTTCGTTTACGTTAGTTAGATGATACCTGATGAACTCTGAAAGCAAACCTAACCCCCTGCAGCATGAGATCTTCTTCTTCAGGGCCACCAGCTATGGCCTCAATCTCCGAAGTAACTCTTCTCATGTACTTCATTGCTAGCTTCACTGATGCTAGCTTCATCTGCTGCAAAAGTATCCATCCATAACTCGAAGTGTATGACTGACTACATAGCATATACTTGACGTGCGGAAGGAATCATCATATTACCAAAGAAATAAAAATACACAAATTTATGATACACTTTTACAGAATTTTGTTCTATGCATTAAACGATTTTATCGAGAAATTAAAGCTTGTAGAAGAACATCGGAAAACCCCGTTGCCGCCAAGCAGTTTGGGTATGTCATGCGCATGTTATATTCAGATTTATGTATTCAGCTATGATTTGTGTTAACCCTGAGCAAGTCTCACCAAGTCTAACTACATGCTGGGCATGGGTAGATAATAGCATATGCATGTGATGGGATGAATGCGCCATTCTGATGTAATATCTTGTAACTTCTTAAGAGACTATAAAATAAATCTTGAGCCAATAACCTACAAACCTAAGTATTTAGATTATTTGTGCTATGGGAGAAATACCGGAGTTGTTAGAATGGGCACGAGAATTGTCCCAAATTAAAGGATAAATAACTAGCTGAGGTCTTAGTATACAAAGTGTGAGCCTGACTGATTGGCCTAAGCTTTTGGGTTAAAAGGCATCCAAACGTGTGTATTAAACTCCATTTGGATTCCCAAAGGTATAATTCCCTGTAACTTGTTAGAGTTGATGGATTCAACTAAGATCAAATAGTTCATGCAAGATGATTCCATGGGTTTGACATTTACTAGTTGAGAAAAAATTCCAAAAGCTATCTCATACTTAGAATGGAATAGGGCCCCCGGTGGACCACACATTAAACTTCAAGAGCAAGTAATTTCATAACCAAGGATGGATAGGGCCCTCCTTTAGAGCCAATTCAAATAGTTGAGACAATCCCAATGTCGCTAAACCATTGTTTAATTGGAAGGTTATTTTTACGCAAGAGAAAATATATCAGTGTGAAATAAAATTATTTTAATATTAACAGTGTAAGATGCAAAATAAAATTAATTTTAATGTTAAAACTTATATTAAATGTGAAATAAAATTGTTAAAATTTGTGAAGAATTTTAGGTCTTGAACCAAACAAGGCCTTAAGTGATTGAAGTGAACTCTTACTAGCATACAATTGATGGGTTAAAAAGTGTTTGATTACAAGGACAGATAAGCAATGCGGATGGATTCTCAAGTATGTGTTTGTTAGGAGATGGTAGAATTATTGGGATGCATATGAGAATTGTCCAATACTGAAAAATCGACAACTAGTTGAGATTCTAATATACAAACTATGGTCTCTACCTATTTGCTTAAGCTTTTGGGCTAAAAAGTGTCCATACTTGTGTATTATCCTCAACTTGATTTTCCCAAGATATGACTACCCCTAACAAGTGATATAAAGCTGATGGTTTGACTAAAATTAATTGGTTCATACAAGGTGCTCCCATGGGTTTGACAATTATCATATTTAACAAAAAGTACCAAAAGCGAGCAATCCTATACCTAGGATAAAGGGTAATGGTGGACGCACATAAAATTCCAAGGGCAAGTAATCCTATAACCTAAGATGAAGTAGGGATCTTTGTGGCGAATTCCAAGAGTTCTTGGACTGCATGTAAAATTCTAAAGGCAAGCAATCCTATAACCTATGATGAAGCAGGGCTCTTGGTGGCAAATTCCAAGAGTTGGGAAACTCACATTGTAGATCTAGGTGATTAAAGTCGATCTCTCTGTCGTATGCATTTGATGGGTTAAAAAGTAGCTCATTACATAAAAGTAGGTCCAATGTAGATAGATTCTCATATGTGTGAGAGGGGAGGGAAGAAAAGAATTGTTAGGATGTACATGAGAATCATTCAACATTGGTTGACCAGCAACTAGTTGAGATGGCTTTTAGGTTAGACATGTCCACACTTGGTTTCCCTATGCTATGACTCCCCTTAACATAAAAGCCCAAGTTAAGATCAATACATAAAATGAATGGATATCATTTAACCAAAAAATATAAGGTACTGGGATAAGGACACTACTTCTATATTAAGTGTCATAACTTGTTCACTATCAATACAAGGATGATTCTCCCAAAAATCTCCCCCACATGAGAATACATTCACATAGATCTTTTTCTGCTCATGGGTTATATTAACCTATCAAGTGCATGCACACCAAGAGCCCACTCAATCATCTAGGGTCACACTGAGAACTTCAACTGCTCTTAGATTTCTTTTAAAGACAATAAAGACCCATGGGAGCACAAACCGCATAAAGGACTTGGTCCAGCAGAACTATTGACTATGGTACCACATGTTATGGGAGACATACCTAATAATCCAAGTTGGGCCCAATAGATAAGCGAATAGATACCATTTAATTCCAAAACCAAAACTAGTAGGTTAGGATCATCAACCTTGATAGTCTGCAAACCCTTCAACCACTATAAAAGCTCTCTATTAGACCATAATGTGAGGCGTTTCACACCCCCCATCTTGGGCTAGTGGGTTCACGTTCCTCACCACCACACGAGCAAAAGACAACCGTGGCTCTTCCTAAAGAAATTCTTCCATCTAGACGAAGCACCATCCAGAGGCAAATAGCAGTGCACCGCATCAGCAAGTGGAGCCCACTTTCATCCATGTGTCACGCTATTATTTGCATCCCGGATGCAAGAAAATTTCCTCTCCCTGTAAAAGCTTGGACCTGATGGTGGTCGGCTACCAATGCCCAAGCTTTCAACTAGTAACGCATGGATTTATTTATCAAAAAAATACATGGATTTGGTGAATCCTGCGCCTAGCACCAAAAAGAAAGCAAACAAATACAGGACCCAGCACGCATCTCACGTGAGCGCGTGCTCACGAGTGGCAGGCAGAGAATCGGTCTATTTTTGTCATCTTACTGGAACAAAACCAAGGCAGCAGAAACCCCACAAACCTCAGTATTTAAAGAAAAAACCATATTTTTATCGATTAAACAAAAAAAAAAGTTCACATATTTGGGTAGCAAAATGAGGAAAAAGTTGGAGATTTTGCTCACAGACTTGGCTAACAAATCCAGCATCAAGCATCCAGTCCCATGGGATCTGGAAGTTCTTGTATCGCTCTGCCGCGCCTTCTCGCACGCGTGAAAGATTATATACCCCTTGTTCTAATCTGCACAACAACAGGAAGCAAAGGAGTAAGATTGACGATTGAATGATTGATAGATTGAAACCCCAAACCGCATGGAAAAGCAAAATTAATCGATTACATACTTTTCCAAAAGATTTTGCAGCTTCTTCAGGGTGGATGCGCAGGGCTGGCGGGGATCGTCGCGGAAGGAGGAGGCCTCCGCCTCCAGCTTCCGCAGGTCGCAGTACCCGAAGGCGGCCTCCCGCATCGCGTCCGCCTTCGCCTCCGGCCACTCAAAGCGCTTCAGCACCGCCCTCTCGTCCACCTACCACTCACAATCGCGGAAAATGTCATCACTTTGTTAGAATGAGGACCTAACGAGAATAAGAGATTTCGAGTACCAGGAAGGACAGCTCGTCATCGAGCCATTTGACGAATGCTACGAGATCTTCGATGTAGGAAAAGGCTGCGTTTTCCACCTCCTTTATCAGAAATCGAATGAAATCTCCCTGCGTCTCCACGTCCGTCTTGATCTGCAGCGAAAGAAGAAAAGAAAGAAGAACGAGTAAGCACGAGGAGGTGCGGTGAGGACACCCAGGGGCGATGTTGTCATTTAGATAAAGTTCGATGCCGCTGGCGACAGTGACAGTGGGCGAGTGGTATGACGGCAGGAATAATGAGGAAGGGGCGAGTTCGTAATTTCAGAACGACGTACAAGGGAGGGAACGTGAAAGGGAGGCAATGGCGACGGGACTTACGGCGAGTAGGTGTGCCGACCGGTTCTCGATCTCGCCGATCATGTTCCTGGCGTTGGCAGCCGCTGGGACGTCGGCGAGTCCGCCACCGGAATCCCTCTTTGAGTCCCGCCTCATCAGAGAATGGTAGAACTCGACCACTTCCGGCACTCTCCTAACTGAAGAAGATCCTGTCCTTCCGCCCTTAGCTGACGGAGGCGGCGGGGGCGGTGGCGGGGGAGGAATACACGACCTAACGCCAATCGGAGGGGCCAGCGGAGCAGGAGACGGCTGTATTGGAGGCAGAACAGCTAAGTTTGGACCACGGATTCTGGTTCCAGAAGTGCTCGTCTCCGACGACGAGGAGGACGATGCGGAATCAGAGCTCGAAGCGGAAGGCATGGGAGGTGGCTTTGGAACCCTGGGAAGGCGAGGCTTCAAGATCTCTTCCCTGTTGAATCGAGGTTGATGCGGCAGTTCTGTTTCCATGTCTTCCTCCTTCCTTTCTTTGCTAGGCTCGCGCTTGGAAATTCCGTGGTTCAGGGTAATGTCGGCCGATTTTGGGGATTTACGGATGTTCTTGAGCAAGATCGACCTGGCGGAAGCGTCGATTAGGCCCTGGAACTGCTGAGAAGAAGAGCATTCATCAACGATCTCCCCTGCTCCACCGCATAGCCGCCTCAACTCGCTCTGCTGCTCGGAAACCGTCCGCCTCAGCTCTTCAATCTCCGCCTCCATCTCGTTCATCCTCCCTTCTCGCTGCTGCTGCTCGTCCTCCAGCTCGCGGATCTTGGCAAGCAGCGCATCCACCTCGAGTCGCAGGGCGCGGTTCTCTGTCTCCAGGACCTGCCCCGCCTGCCTAGCCCGATCCAGCTCGTCGTTCTTGGCAGCAACTTCCTTCTCCAGAAACGGCACGACGGCTACTGTCTCCTTGAGTAACTTCTGCTCGAGAAGCTCCGTCCGCAAGCGCGACTCCTTTTCCTGGAGCTCCTCAACGAGGCGGACCAGCTCAGCGACGTCTGGTGGGCGAGGCTGCACCTGGGCAGAGGATCTGGGGAAATAAACCCCAAACGACCGGGAGAAGACCGTCACCTTGCCGTTGGACGGCGGGCCCACCGTCTTGAGCGAGCTTGGCGAGGAAGACGCCCGCCTCGTCACTTCAACCTTAGGCGTTGAGGGGCTCTTCTGGAACCCCATCACCGCCTTCACCTTTCCAGCAACCATGTGAGTACCTCGCACTCTTCTTCCTTAGCCTCTCCCACCGACGAAATGGTCTGCCGCTCTCAGAGCATCTCTCCGGCGAAATCTATCCGCTTTGCCTTTTCTCTTTTGCCCTTTTCTAGGCGAAAGCGGGAGGCGGAGAGGGACACGAAGATCGAGGAACGGTCGTATTTCTTGGATCCAATTTTCAAACACGGGAGTGGGATACGAAGGGTGAGTGTGTGGTCCGCAGGAATAACCTTATTAACTGCTTCCGCTGGTCGGTTCGACTGTTCGAGTAATAAAGCGTTTGCTTTTCGGATCGGCCGGATGTTTTGACTGTAGGCCCGTAGGGCCGAGGTAATCATCTCCGCAGGTACGCCAGAACGGTCACCTGACCGAAATAATATTGTAATTGAAAGCTGCAGATCAGCTGTCTGGTCTCACACAGCTAGCTCATCCACTCATCTAATTCTCAGCTCATAAATCAACATTTTTTTTTCCAAATATAATTCAAATTCATCAACAGTAACTTTATCTTATTTTCAACTAAAAAAAAACTTTATTTTATCTTTTTAAATAAAAACTTTATTTTATTTTTAATTTCATCTAACCTTCCAATTAATATCATTCTATAAATATTTATTTATATTCAGGTTACAAATATAAATGAACAAACTTTTACTTTGATATTATAAATGAACAAATTTAAATATTAACTTTAAATAATCGATTGATAATTAAATGAGTTTAAATATATTAGTATTGAATTTGTTAATATTTTATTTATAAATCAGAAAGCATTCATGAATATGAGTTAGTAATAAGATGAGTCAATTTGTGAACATATTTGTTCTTAATAAAGGCATGTTTATAATATTTATATTTGTAAATTCGTCTGTGAACAAGTTAGTAAATTTATGCACAAATCATATCAACTAAGATCAAATATGTTTTTACATTTGCAAACCAAGATCGAGCTCAAGCTCAGATTTTAAAAAGAAATATGAACTTTAACAAATCAATGCTCGATTTAATTATGTTCATTTACAGTCTTACATATAGGTACTAGAAAAAAAATTAGGCGTCCTTCACCGATAAATTGATAAACAAACTCCTTATTGCATAGACTTCAAGGTCTTCTTTGAGTGATGACTAATTTTGGTCAATGTTTATCTTTATTTGATACTCATAAAAGTTTTTAGGGCACATTACATCGGCATCAATTCTCAATAAAATTATCAACTTTATTTCATATCCTAAATCAAAATATTTGAATCAAGTATTTTGATATAGGATGTAAAATAAAATTAATATTTTCATTAAAAATTATTGACTATGTGAAATAAAATAATATTTTTTATATTTAAATTTGTGTAGAATAATTAAAAAAAAAATTTTTTTTAAACTATCACCATTTTGGTCCTCGCGCTAAACAATGCCTAAGGGTCCAAGGTTTACTAAAATCTATCACTATGAATTAATATGAATTAATCAGAAGATTAAAAATCTATTAGTTTATTTGGTAAATATCGTCGAAGTCCATGAGGGATAATTTAAGTAAATTCATCTTTCAAAAAATATAAAGTAGATCAATAATTTTAAAAATAATTTAATAGAGTTTTTGAAGTTAATATTTTATTTTAATCAAGTTCTTTTATAAATTTCAATAAAATTTATTTATAAATAAAAATTTTAAAATATAAAAGGATAAAAATACTCTTCCCTTTCACTCCCTTCTATCTTAAAACTTTAATTTATAAATAACTTTATTATAATTTATAAAAAGAACCTAATTAAAATAAAACATCACTGTTCGAGACAACATTAATCAATTTTTGAAATAGTAGACCTAGTCCATATCGCCACTAAATTTAAAGACCTCAATGATATTTACCATAATATATTTAAGAATCAGAAAGCAAATATAATCTTTAGAAAGGCTTTCTTCCATCTTATACCCTCCTTACTTCACCTCGCCCCAACTCGTCCCGCTCCACCTCATCTTATATCTATAATGATTTATTTTAAATTAAAATGAGAATATAAAATTTATTTTAATTATTAATTTTTAAATCATATAATTTTATTTAATTAATTACGGGTCACAATTCAGGACAAGTATAACAAAACAAATCGATGTGGGTCACAGGTCGCAGGTAAAGCTTTGCGATTCATACCCATACCATCAGAGGCGAGTCGGAGTAGGGTAAATGAATTTGAATAAAAATTATCATCCCTGACTCGATAACTCAACGATGCATGTGACTAGGCCTGTCAACGGATCGGATTCGGGTCGGGTTGACTCCGACCTGGATCCAAATCCATATATGTCGAATCGGGTTATACATCGGATCGGGTCATGGTCGATCCATATCCTTTCGGGTCGGAATCAGATCGGTTCGGAACTTGGGTTTTCGGATTTAATCCATTTACAATAAAAGTAGTTATTTTTAAGTAATTTTCATAATCAAATTTAAAATAATGTTAAATTTATTAGAAATAAAATAAGAAAAAAA
>KZ454582.1:20847-31694 GCA_002786265.1 Apostasia shenzhenica
ACAAATCGTAAACCCCGTAAACCCCGTATAAACCATAAACCCCGTAAATACCGTAAACCGTGTAAACCCCGTAAACCGCATAAACCCCGAATAACCCCGCAAACCCTGCAAATCCCGCAAACCCTGCAAACCCTGCAACCACGAAAACCATGCAAAAAATGCAAACCATGCAAACCGTGCAACCTGCACAACCCGCGCAAACCCCGCAAACCCTGAAGAAATCGTAATCCCCGTAAACCCCGTAAACCCCGTAGAAATCGTAAACTGCTTAAACCGCGAAATCCATGTAAACTTCGTACAAACCGTAAATCCCGTAAACCCTGTACAAATCGTAAACCCCGCAAATCGCGTAAACCCCACAAACCCCGTAAATCCCACAAACCCCGTAAACCCCACAAACCCCGTAAACCCCGTAAACCCTACAAACCTTGCAAACCCCGCAAACCCTGTAAACCCCGCAAACCGCATAAACCTAGCAAACCGCGCAAACCGCGCAAACTGCATAAACCCTGCAAACCGCATAAACCCCGTAAACTGTGTAAACCTTATAAACCGGGCAAACCCCGTAAACTGCACAAACTTTGTAAACTACATAAACCCAGAAAACCCATCAAACCCCGTAAACCCCGAAAACCCCGTAAACCCCGAAAACCCCGTAAACCCCGAAAACCCCGTAAACCCTGCAAACCTCGCAAACCCCGTAAACCGCGTAAACCCCATAAACCCCGTAACCCTCATAAACCCCTAAAGTTCGATAAACACTAAAAACTCGGTACACCTCGAATAACCCCGCAAACTCCGCAAACCCCGCAAACCCCACAAACCCTGCAAACCATGCAAACCCCGTAAACCCTGCAAACCCCGTAAACCCCATAAACCATGTAAACCCCGTAAATCTGTGTAAACCGCGTAAACCCCGCAAACCTCGTAAACCATGTAATCCCGTAAACCCCATACAAACTGTAAACCCCGTAAACTGCATAAACCCCATAAACCCCGTAAACTGTGTAAACCCTGTAAACCCGCATAAACTGCATAAACCCCAAAAACCCAGTGAACCCCGAAATCCCCGTAAACTCCGTAAACCCTATACAAACCGTAAACCCCGTAAACCCGGTACAAACTGTAAACCCCGCAAACCGAGTAAACCCCGTAAACCCCGTAAACCCCGCAAACCGTGCAAATGCCGCAAACCGTGCAAATGCTGCAAACCGTGCAAACGCCGTAAAATCGCGGAAATCTCGCAAACCGCGCATATCGTGCAAACCGTGCAACTCGTACAAACCGTGCAAATCCTACAAACCGCGCAAACCCTGCAAACCCCGCAAACCCTGCAAACCCTGTACAAATCGTAAACCCCATAAACCCCGTACAAACTGTAAACCCTGTAAATCCTGTAAACCCCGAATAACCCCGCAAACCCTGCAAATCCTGCAAACCCCGCAAACCCTGCAAACCCCGCAAACGCCGTAAACTGTGCAACAACCACCGCAAACCGTGCAATAACCCCCGGCAAACGGCGCAAACCGGCAACCTGCACAACCCCTGCAACCCACGCAAAACCCCGCAAACCCCGCCAGAATCGTCAATCCCCCGTAAACCCTGTAGCAATCATAAAACCTCTTAAAACTTGCAGAAATCGGTTGTAAAAACCCATGTACAAACCGTAAACCCATAAACCCTGCAAACACGAGTAAACCCCGGGAAACCCCGCAACCCGTTTAAAACCCCCCGGCAAACCCCGCAAACCCTGCAAAAAACCCTGTAAACCTTGCCAAATCGCAAAAAACCATCGCAAAAGCGTTCACAAAACCACGGCAAAACCGCCGGGTAAACCCCATAAACCGCATAAACCCCATAACCACGTAAAACCCTTTAAACTGCACAAACCATTGTACACGATTGCAAACTTCCGTAAACAGTCATAAACCAAAGAAAACTAGCAAACCCGGAAAAAACCCCGGGGTAATCCCCGAATAACCCAGCATAAACCCCCCAAATTCCGTAAAGTCCCGCACAAAACCCAGTTAAACCCTTGACCCAAACCTCGCAAACCCCGTAACCCGAGATAAAACTGGCATAAACTCATACAACCCGCGCGTAAACCACAAAAAACTCTTGGTAAACCCCGAGAAACCCGATAAACCCAGAAACAAGCCCACCACAAACCCTGCCAAATCCCGGAAACCCCGACCCTGACAACCAAAACCCTTAGCAAACCCCTGCAAACCTCCGCAACCCTAGCAAACCCCGCAACCCCGTCGTAAAACCCCCGCAAACCCCGGTAAACCCCGTAACCATAAACGTGAAACCCCATAAACCCGCAGGTAAACTGCGTTAAACCCCTGCAAACCGGTGAACCCTCGTTAAACCCCATTACCAAACCAAGTAAACCCCGAAACGCATCAAACCCCCATAAACCACCCATAAACCCGCATAAACCCGAAAACCTCGCATAAACCCCCATAAGAAACTCCGTAAATTCCCGTACAAACCGTAAAACCCATGTAAACCCCGAAACTCCGTACAAACCGTAAACCCCGCAAACCGTGTAAACCCCGCAAACCCATAAACCCTGCAAACCCTGCAAACCCTGCAAACTCCACAAACCATGCAAACGCCGCAAAACCGCGTAAACCCCGCAAACTATGCAAACTGTACAAACCGCGCAAATCCCGCAAACCACGCAAACCCCCCAAACCCCGCAAACTTCACAAACCGCGTAAACCCCGTAAATCCCATAAACCCCGCAAACTGTGTAAACCCCGTAAACCCCATAAACCCCACACAAACCGTAAACCCTGTGAACCGTGTCCGTAAACCCGCGTAAACCACATAAACCCCAAAAACCCGGTAAACCTCGAAATCCCCATAAACTCCGTAAACCCTGTAAACCCTTTAAACCTCGTACAAACCGTAAACCCTGTAAATCTTGTACAAACCGTAAACCCCGTAAACCCGGTACAAACCGTAAACTCCGCAAACTGCGTAAACCTCGCAAACCCCGTAAACCCCATAAACCCTGCAATCCCCGCAAACTGCGTAAACCTCGTAAACCCCGTAAACCCCGTAAACCCTGAAATCCCGATAAACCCCGAAAACCTCGTACAAATCGTAAACCCCGTAAAGCCCGTACAAACCGTAAACCCCGTAAAGCCCGTACAAACCGTAAACCCCGTAAACCGCATAAACTGCGTAAACCCCGTAAACTCTGTAAACCGCATAAACCCCGTAAACCCGCGTAAACCGCATAAACCCCAAAAACCCAGTAAACCCCGAAATCCTTGTAAACTCTGTAAACCCCGTACAAATCGTAAACCCCGTACAAACCATAAACCCCATAAACCTCGTAAACCATGTAAACCCCGTAAACCTTGTAAACCCCGAATAACCCGGCAAACCCCGCAAACCCTACAAATCCCAAAAAACCCCGCAAACCCTACAAACCCCGCAAACGCCGCAAACTGTGCAAACGCCGCAAACTGCGCAAACCCCGCAAACAGCTCAAACTGCGCAAACCATGCAACCCGCACAACCCTAAAGAAATCGTAATCCCCGTAAACCCCGTAAACCCCTAAGAAATCGTAAACCGCTTAAACCGCGAAATCCATGTAAACCCCGTACAAACCGTAAACCTTGTAAACCTCGTACAAACCGTAAACCCTGCAAACCGCGTAAACCCCGCAAACCCCGTAAACACTGCAAACCTCGCAAACCCCATAAACCCCGTAAACCCCGCAAACCCTGTAAACCCCGCAAACCGCGTAAACCTCATAAACCGCGTAAACCCCGTAAACCCCGCAAACCCCGCAAACCGCGTAATCCCCTTAAACTCTATAAACCCCATACAAATCGTAAACCCCATAAACCTCATACAAACTGGAAACCCCATAAATCCCATACGGTGTAAACCCCGTAAACCGCATAAACCCCGAATAACCCCGCAAACCCCGCAAACCGTGCAAATCCCACAAACCCTGCAAACCCCGCAAACGCCGCAAACCGTGCAAACGCCGCAAACCGTGCAAATCCCACAAACCCTGCAAACCCCGCAAACGCCGCAAACTGTGCAAACGCCGCAAACCGTGCAAACCCCGCAAACCCCGCAAACCGTAAAAAACCGCACAACCCGCACAACCCGCGCAACCCGCGCTAACCGCGCAAACCCTGCAGAAATTGTAATCCCCGTAAACCCCGTAAACTCCGTAGAAATCGTAAACCGCGAAATCCATGTAAACCCCGTACAAAACGTAAACCCCGTAAACCCCGTAAACCCCGTAAACCCCGTAAACCCCGTACAAACTGTAAACCCAGCAAACCGCGTAAACCCCGCAAACCCAGCAAACCCTGCAAACTACGTAAACCTCGTAAACCCCGTAAACCCCGTAAACCCCGTAAACCCTGTAAACCGCGTAAATCCCGTAAACCCGCGTAAACCACATAAACCCCAAAAACCCGGTAAACCCCGAAATCCCCGTAAAGTCTGTGAACCCCGTACAAATCGTAAACCCCGTAAACCCCGTACAAACTGGAAACCCCATAAATCCCATAAACTGTGTAAACCCCGTAAACCGCACAAACCCCAAATAACCCTACAAATCCCGCAAACCCTGCAAACCCTACAAATCTCGCAAACCCCGCAAACCCTACAAACCCTGCAAATACCGCAAACTATGCAAACGCCGCAAACTACGCAAACCCCGCAAAAGGTGCAAACCGCGCAAACCGCACAACCCGCACAACCAGCGCAACCCGCGCAAACCCTGCAAACCCTGTAGAAATCATAATCCCCGTAAACCCCGTAAACCCCGTAGAAATTTTAAACAGCTTCAATTGCGAAATCCATGTAAACCTCGTACAAACCATAAACCCCGTAAACCCCGTACAAACCGTAAACCCCGCAAACCCCACAAACCCCGCAAGCCCTGTAAACGCCGTAAACCCCGCAAACCCTGTAAACCCCGTAAACTACGCAAACCGCGCAAACCCCACAAACTCCGTAAACCCCGCAAACCGCGTAAACCTCACAAACCCCGTAAACCCTGCAAACTGCGTAAACCCCGTAAACCTTGTAAACACTATAAATCGCGTAAACCCATAAACCGTGCAAACTCCGTAAACCGCATAAACCCAGAAAAACCGGCAAACCCCGAAAACCAGGTATCCTCGAATAACCCAGCAAACCCCGCAAATCCCGCAAACCCCGTGAACCCTTCAAACCCCGTAAAACCTACCAACCTCGCAAACCCCGTAAACCGCATAAACCCCATAAACTGCATAAACCCTGTAAACTCAGAAAACCCCAAAAACCCGGTAAACGCCGAATAACCCCGCAAACCCCACAAATCCCGTAAACCCCGAAAACTCCGCAAACCCCGCAAACCCTACAAACCACGCAAACCCTCCAAACCCCGCAAACACCGTAAACCCCATAAACCCTGTAAACCTCGTAAACTCTGTAAACCGTGTAAACCCCGTAAACCCGCATAAACGGCATAAACCCCGCAAACCCCGCAAACCGTGTATACCCCGTAAACCCCATAAACCCCATACAAACCGTAAACCCCGTAAACCGCGTAATTTGCGTAAACCTCGTAAACCCCGTAAACCGCATAAACCCCGTAAACCCTCGTAAATCGCATAAAGCCCAAAAACCTAGTAAACCTCGAATAACCCCGCAAACCCCACAAATCCCATAAACCCCGCAAACCCCGCATACCCCGGAAACACTGCAAACCCCACAAACCCCGTAAACCCCATAAACCCCGTAAACCTCATAAACCCCGTAAACTGTGTAAACCCCGGAAACCCGTGTAAACTGTGTAAACCCCGCAAACTGTGTAAACCCTGTAAACCCCATACAAACTGTAAACCCCGTAAACCGCATAATTCGCATAAACCCTATAAACCTCGTAAACCGCATAAACCCAGTAAACCCGCGTAAACCGCATAAATCCCGTAAACCGCATACAAACCGTAAACCCCGAAATCGCCGTAAACTCCGTAAACCCCGTACAAACCGAAAACCCTGTAAACCCCTTACAAACCGAAAACCCTGTAAACTCCGTAAACGCGGTACAATCCGTAAACCCCGCAAACCGCGTAAACCTCGCAAACCCTGTAAACCCCGCAAACACCGCAAACCACGCAAACGCCGCAAACCGTTCAAATGCCGCAAAACCGAGCAAAATCGTGCAAACCGCGCAAACCGCGCAAACCCTGCAAACCCCGCAAATGTTGCAAACTGCACAAACTCCGTAAACCGCATAAACCCCAAAAATCCCATACAAACCGTAAACCCCGTAAACCGTAAACCCCGTAAACCGCATAAACCCCATAAACCCCCAAAACCACGTAAACCCTGTAAACTCACGTAAATCGCGTAAACCCCAAAAATCGAGTAAACCCCGAAATCCCCGTAAACTTCGTAAATCCCATACAAATCGTAAACCCCGTAAACCCCGTACAAACCGTAAAACCCTATAAAAACCATAAACCCTGCAAACCACGTAAACCGCATAGACCCCGCAAACCCCGCAAACACCGCAAACTATGCAACCGCGCAAACCGCGCAAACCACGCAAACTCCGCAAACCGCACAAACCCTGCAAACCGTGTAAATCGCGCAAACACTGTAAACCGTGTAAACCGTAAAGCGCATAAACCCCGAATAACCCTGCAAACCCCGCAAACCGCGCAAACCCGACAAACGCGCAAACCCCGCAAATGCCGCAAACTGTGCAAACCCCGCAAACCATGCAAACCGCGCAAACCCCGCAAACCGCGCAAACCCCACAAACCCTGAAAACCCCAAAAACCTTGTAAACCCCATGAACCCCATAAATCGTGTAAACCCCAAAAACCCACGTAAACCGCGTAAACCCTGCAAACCCCACAAACCGCGTAAACCCCATAAACCCCGTAAACCCTGTAAACCCCATACAAACCGTAAACCCCGTAAACTGCGTAAAGCCCGTAAACCACGTAAACCGCGTAAACCCCGTAAACCCGCGTAAACCGTATAAACCCCAAAAACCCGGTAAACCCCAAAATCCCCGTAAACTCCATAAACCCCGAACAAACTGTAAACCCCGTACAAACCGTAAACCTCGTAAACCCCGTAAATCGTGTAAACCCCAAATAACCCCACAAACCACGCAAACCCCGTAAACCTCGCAAACGCCGCAAACCGTGCTAACGATGTAAACCCTGTAAACCCTGAAAACCTTATACAAACCGTAAACCCCATAAACACCTTACAAACCATAAACCCCGTAAACTGTGTAAACTGCGTAAACCCTATAAACCCTGTAAACCCCCAAAAACACGGTAAACCTCGAAATCCCTGTAAATTCTATAAACCCCGTACAAACCGTAAATCTCGTAAACCCCGTAAACTGCGTAAACCCCAAATAACCCCGCAAACCCCGCAAACCTTGCAAACCCCGCAAATCCCGTAAACCTCGCAAATGCTGCAAACACTACAAACCGTGCAAAAACCGCAAACCATGCAATCCCCGCAAACCGTGCCAACCCCGCAAACTACGCAAACCGTGCAAACCTTGCAAACCGCGCAAACCGTGCAAACCGTGCAAACCCTACAAACCCTGCAAACCCCGCAAATGCTACAAACCGTGCAAATGCCGCAAACCGCAAAACCCCACAAACCGCGCAAACCACGCAAATAGCTCAAACCGCCCAAATCGCGCAAACCGCGTAAACCCGACAAACTCCGCAAACCGCGTAAACCTCTTAAACATCGTAAACCAAGTAAACCCCAAAATCCCGGTATACCCCGAAAACACCGTACAAACCATAAACCCCGTAAATCCCATACAAACCGTAAACCCCGTAAACCGTGTAAACCCCGTAAACCCGCGTAAACTGCATAAACCCCAAAAACTCGGTAAACCCTGAAATCCCCGTAAACTCTGTAAACCCCGTACAAACCGTAAACCCTGTAAACCCGGTACAAACCGTAAACCCCGTAAACCCGGTACAAACCGTAAACCCCGTAAACCCGGTACAAACCGTAAACCCCGTAAACCCGGTACAAACCGTAAACCTGGCAAACCGCGTAAACCTTGCAAACCCCGCAAACCCTGCAAACCCTGCAAACGCCGCAAACCATGCAAACACCGCAACCATGCAAACGCCGAAAATCGCGCAAAACCGCAAACCGCGCAAAACCGCAAACCGCACAAAACCCGCAAACCGCACAAACAGCGCAAACCCCGCAAAGCCCGCAAAGCCCGCAAACCGCGCAAACCATGCAAACCGCGTAAACCGTGCAAAACTCGAAAACTATGTAAACCGTAAATCGCGTAAACCCCGAATAACCCCGCAAACACCGCAAACCCCGCAAACCCCGCAAACCCCACAAACGCTGCAAACCGTACAAACCTCGCAAACCGCGCAAACCATGCAAACCACGCAAACCATGCAAATCGTGTAAACTGCGCAAACCCCGTAAACCGTGTAACGTAAACTTCATAAACCCCGAATAACCCCGCAAACCCTGCAAACCCCGCAAACACTGCAAACCGTGCAAACGTCGCAAACCGCGCAAACCCTACAAACCGCGCAAACCCCGCAAACGCCGTAACTCGCGCAAACCCCTCAAATCGTGCAAACCACGAAACCGCTCAAACTGCGCAAACCGCGCAAACCCAACAAACCCCGCAAACCCCGTAAAACTCGGTAATCCCCGAATAACCCAGCAGACCACGCAAACCCTGTAAATCCCACAAACCCCGTAAACCCTGCAAAGCTCGCAAACCCCGTAAACTGCGTAAACCCCAGAAACTGCATAAACCCCAGAAACTGCGTAAACCCCAAAAACCCGGTAAACCTCGAAAACTCGGTAAACCCCGAATAACCCTGCAAACCCAGCAAATCCCGTAAACCCCGGAAAGCCTGCAAACCCCGCAAACCCCGGAAAGCCTGCAAACCCCGCAAACCCCGCAAACCCCGTATACCCCAGTAAATCGTATAAACCACGTAAACCCTGCAAACCTTGCAAACCCTGCAAAACTGTAAGTAAACTGCGTAAACCCCATAAGCCTCGTAAACCACGTAAACCCCATAAACTCACGTAAACTGCATAAACCCCAAAAACCCGGTAAACAATGAAATCCCAGTAAACACCGTAAACCCCGTAAAAATGATAAATCCTGTAAACCCCGTACAAACCGTAAACCCCGTAAACCCAGTACAAACCGTAAACCCGGCAAACCGCATAAACCCCGCAAACCCCGCAAACCCCGCAAACCCAGCAAACCCTACAAACCCCATAAACGCTGCAAACTATGCAAACAACGCAAACCGCACAAACCTCGCAAACTGGGCAAACCCTGCAAACTACGCAAACCGCACAAACCCCGCAAACCCCATAAACCACGAAAACCCCATAAACCCTGTAAACCGCAAAAACCCCGTAAACCCGTGTAAACCGCATAAACCCCAAAAACCTGGTAAACCCCGAAATCCCCGTAAACTCTGTAAACCCCATACAAATCTTAAACCCCGTACAAACGGTAAACCCCAAAAATCCCGTAAACCGTATAAGGGGCCGTAAACCGTGTAAATCCCGAATAACTCCGCAAACAGCGCAAACCCTGCAAATCCCGCAAACCCTGCAAACCCCGCAAACGCCGCAAACTGTGCAAACACCGCAAACCGCGCAAACCTTGCAAACGGTGCAAACCGCGCAAACCGCGCAAACCGCACAATTCGCACAACCCGCGCAACCAACGCAAACCTCACAAACCCCGCAGAAATCATAATCCCCGTAAACCCCGTAGAAACCGTAAACCCTACAAACCCCTCATACCCCGTAAACCCCGTAAACCCCGTAAACACTACAAACCCCGCAAACCCTGCAAACCCCGTAAACCCCACAAACCGCGTAAACCTCGCAAACCGCACAAACCGCGTAAACCCTGCAAACCACGTAAATCCCATAAACCGCGTAAACCCTATAAACCGCGCAAACTCCGTAAACCACACAAACTCTGTAAACCGCATAAACCCAGAAAACCCGGCAAACCCCAAAAATCTGGTAATCCCCGAATAACCCAGCAAACCCCGCAAACCCTATAAAGCCCGCAAACCCCATAAACACTGCAAAACTCGCAAACCCCGTAAACCGCATAAACCCCATAACCTGTATAAACCCCGTAAACCGCGAAAATCCCAAAAACTCGATAAACCCCGAAAACCCGGTAAACCCCGAATAACCCGCAAACCCCGCAAATCCCATAAACCCCATAAACCCCGTAAACTGTGTAAACCCCGTAAACCCGTGTAAACTGCGTAAACCCTGCAAAACGTGCAAATCACCGCAAACCGTGCAAATGTCGCAAAATCTCGCAAACCCCGCAAACCGTGCAAACCATGCAAATCGCGTAAATCTCGCAAACCGCGCAAACCCCTCAAACCCCGCAAACACTGCAAACCCTGCAAACATTGCAAACCATGCAAACACCTCAAACCGTGCAAACCGCGCAAATCACGCAAACAGAGCAAACCGCATAAACCCCGCAAACTTTGCAAACCGCGTAAACCTCATAAACCCCATAATCCATGTAAACCCCACAAATCGTGTAAACCCCGTAAACCCTGTAAACCCCATACAAACCGTAAACCCCGTAAATCACGTAAACCCCGTAAACCCGCATAAACCGCATAAACCCCAAAAACCCGGTAAACACCGAAATCCCCGTAAACTCTGTAAACCCTGTACAAACTATAAACCCTGTAAACCCTGTGCAAACCGTAAACCTCGTGAACCCGGTACAAACCGTAAACCCCGTAAACCCGATACAAATCGTAAACCTGGTAAACCG
>KZ454599.1:0-12540 GCA_002786265.1 Apostasia shenzhenica
TTTTTTTTTTTTCCTCTTCCTCTTCTTCCCTATAAGACCTCAAAGACCTCACCCACTATCTCTACCCCCGCTTCTAAGATTATAACCATGCCTAGAACTCCAGTGGTCTTTAATGATTAGACCCTACCTAAACCTAAGATTATAACCTCGCCCACTACCTAAATTAAACTAAACTAAACCTAAATCTAAACCTAAACCAAAACCAAACCCGCTTTCTCTCTCTAGGTTTTTTTTGGGAGAGAGCTTGTCTCTCTAAAATCATAAAACCATCGAAGATGAAATAGAAGTCAAAATTAGTGTGGTGATTTTATCGTAGAGTCATAGCTACAAGATTACTTTCAATCATTAGCCAAAAATCATATTTCGCGGGTGTTTCGATTCAATACAGTTCAGATTATTTTGTTTAGTGCATTCCCGAAGTTCTGATCATTTTGATGCTTTTTTGGGTTTTTCTGGCGTCCAAATTGTTGTGCGCAACAATTTCTGGGCGTCTGCCACTGTCTTTCGGTGACCAGCGCCGGCCAGACGGAGCAAAGACTCGCGGGCGGTCCAAGCTGGCGCGCGCCGGCACGGGGCAAGCTCGGGCAAGCGGTGTCGCGAACGCGGGCAGGCACGGGAGCGCGTGCACATGGGACCGCGAGCACGGGGAGGCGAGTGGGCTGACGCGGGCCTTTGTGGGCCGACAATAGCGGCGGATTAGGTTGTTGCAGGCTGACGCAGGTGGGCCAGCACGGGCCAACACGGGCAGGCGGGCTCAAATGCGTGCAGACGCGGAAATTATGCGTTTTGGAGCGGCAAATAGGAATTTGAGAGCTTTTTTCCTTTTAGATTCCTTAATTAACTACTAATTGATTTCAAATTTCAAGATTCAAACTTGAATTTGAAATTAGAGGAGGCAGTGTATACCATGGAAGGCAAAAATAATGATTGCCAAATTTCTTGATTTGCAAACATCAAGCAGAGCAGAAACATCTAATCACGAAGGAGCTTGAAAAGGTAAATCTTTTGCGGAAATTATTTCATGCCCCACAATTCCTGGATTTTCGAAGTTCATGGAGGATGGAATGATTAAACCTTTCCAAATTATGAATGGCCTTCCTACTTTTAGTTTTTCCAAAAAGAAAATTGCCAATATGGCAAAAAAATTTGGATGGATAGCCGTTGACAAATTTCCAATTAAACGGCCCACTATGGATATTCTTCGCATTCTTGGGTTTTGCAGGTGCTGTTTAGGTTGGGCTCTATGATCAAAAACATATCCTGATTCGATTTGCTCTTGAATCAGATTTCAATTATGTTAGAAAAAAAGGAACTTATTACATGAAAGATAATATTCCTATTAAATTTTGGAAGTGCAACCTAGTTTTCGGCCTGGATATGAATTGCCTATTGTTTCTATTTGGCTTGAATTTTCTACTCTACCTATTGAATTTTGGCTAAGTCTCAAGTCTTTTGCTACTTTTTTTGATAGACCTATTCAACTTGACAAGTCAATTGCTAATTTAACTCGTCCTTCAGTTACCTGTATTATAGTGAAAGTTGATGTTACCCAATATTATTCTAATGAAATTTTTATCCCTTTCGAGGGAAAAACTAGATTTAGACAACCTATCAAGTTTGATAAATTTTCCTTTTATTGTACACATTGCTCCAAATTAGGTCATTCTACTGAATTATGGTACTTCAAGAATCCTGAGTTAAAAGTCAAGAAAGAAAACGTGTATGGTCAAGGAAATGAAAACCCAAAGACCACTAATGATATCAATCTAACCGGGATTGCACCCATAAAGTGCAAATGGGTTGAGAAAAATCAAAGCCAAAAGAAACATCTACGACACATGAAGATCCATTTTATATCTTATGTGATCCTATAGCCCAAAAAGAAAAAATATTTTATATTGATATGAATTCCAACTAGCCTACCAATCGAAAGTTATGATACTTGGGTGAAGATCCAAAGCAAAAAATCTAAGTTGAATGCCCAAGCTCAATTTGCTCTTGCCATTGAAGATCAATCAAAAGAAGAATTGTTTGCTCAAAGCCCAAAGCCCACAAAATTCGGTTGAATTAGAAAATCAATGTGATATGGGCCTTGATTTACCTATTGGTGATGACATACATAGTGAACCATGGATAAAAGTTGAAAAAAAAATTCAAAAAGAATAAAAAGGCCCAAGAAAATAAAGCCAAAATTAATTGCCTTTTTAGTGGAGACTCAAAGAGAAAAACAACGATTAGAAAAAAGAAGCCCAATCGAAAATATTTATGTTCTAAACCAAGTCTCAACTTTTTCTTATGGATTCTAGCCCATATAAATTTTTGCCATGTAGAAGTTTTGGGAATAAAGCATATTTATATGTGGACTTTGGAAAACATAAAACGTCTTGAGAATTTATTCATGAAGAATGCCTCAATAATACTGATGGTTATTGCAATTGTTTCTTAAAAAGCTATGATTTTGCAAACGATTTTTAAAACGGTTTTCTTAATGGGAACATCATCCCTATTTGAGAGATCTCAGAGGATGATGAATCAGTTGTAATAAAAGATTTTAGCAAAAGTAATCTGAAATAAACTTATCTTAGTTCTTCAAGTTCTTTGAAAATTTTTGTCAAAGATGTTATTTTCAGAATTTTTGGTCAAAGAAAATTTTAGAATTTCTGGTCAAAGAAAATTTTAGAATTTCTGGTCAAAGAAAATTTTAGAATTTCTGGTCAAAGGATGCTTGTTTTGAAAATTTCTAGTAAAAGGAAATTTTTCAGAATTTTCATCTTGTTGGCTTTTCTTGTGACTTCAAGCATCAGGATGTTCTTACTCTTTGGACTTTAAGATCAAATTTGGGCTTTTTCTGTAAACAATGTTTCTGAGTCCAGTTTGTTTCTGATTTGGGCCATTTCCTTCTTCCAGGTTGGGCTCCCTGTGGGACAACAATTTCTGGATCTTCTGTTTATTATGCCTGCTCTCTAAGTTGGGCCCAAATTGTTCTTGTTGTCCATTTACTGGGCCACAATTTGGACTGGACTTTTAATGGTTTCATCTTCTAGTTGTTAGGCTTGATAAAATTTGTATTGTGTTAGCCTTTTCTATCCTATGCCATTTCTACACATTGAATTAAAAGGTTATTTTTATTTTTCTTCCTTTTATTATATAAAACTCTTGTATCTTCCCATAAGCGTCTTATGGGCCTTTATCTTCTTTTAGTATGTTTGATGTAACCCTCGTGCCTAATTGATTATTTGTGGATGAGGGCTTGATGATTGGATCCCTCCCCTCGTATTTGAATTTTTATATACTTTTAGAGATTAATTTGTTATATATTGACGTATTTGAACAAAAATACAAGCTTTTGGATAACGATTCACTATGTTATGGTATTGTGATATACTTTTGCTAATTACAAACACTTATGTGGCAAATAGATAACATTTAAACTAAACTGAAAACACATGTAAATTGAATTGGCTCTATTTAAAAACATTCAAGCTATTTTTTTCGTAATACAAGCATGTATTCAACTATTTGAAAGGGATGTGCGACGCGCTGGGAAGCCGTCGCATTGGGTCAGTTTTCCAGAAAATCATTTAGAAGAAATAAATTTTATTTTCGGGGCTTGAATTCCGTCAAGAGAATAGAAACCCAAAATCGGGCTTCAGCGTCCCAGGTGATCTAAATAGACGTCAGTAAATCAACAATACGAGTGCGATCATACTAGTACTAAAACATTAGATCCCATCAGAACTTCATAGTTAAGCGTGTTTGGGCGAGAGTAGTACTACGGTTTTTTAGAAAATTATTTAGAAATAAATTTTATTTCGGGGCTTGAATTCCGTCAAGAGAATAGAAACACAAAATCGGGCGTCAGCGTCTCGGGTGTTCTAAATAGACATCGGCAAACTAACAATACGAGTGCGATTATACCAGCACAAAAGCACCGGATCCCATCAAAACTCCACAGTTAAGCGTGCTTGGGCGAGAGTAGTACTAGGATAGGTGACCTCTTGGAAAGTCCTCGTGTAGCATTCTTTTTTTGGAAAAAATCACGTGAGTTAAGCGTGCTTGGGCGGGAGCGGCGAAGGGATGTGCGACGCGCTGGGAAGCCATCGCGTTGCGCTGGTTTTCTAGAAAATCTTTTAGAAAGAAATAAATATTATTTCGAGGCGTGAATTCTGTCAAGAGAATAGAAACCAAAAATCAGGCGTGGGCGTCCCGGGTGATTTAAATTGACATCGACAAACTAACAATACGACTGCGACCATACCAGTACTAAAGCGTCGGATTCCATCAGAACTCTGCAGTTAAGCGTGCTTGGGCGAGAGTAGTACTACGATGGTGACCTCCTGAGAAGTCCTCGTATTGCATTCTTTTTTTTAAAAAAATCACGTGAGTTAAACGTGCATGGGAGGGAGCGGCGAAGGGATGTGCGACGCGCTGGGAAGAAATCGCATTGCGCCGGTTTTCTGGAAAATCATTTAGAAAGAAATAAATTTTATTTCGGGGAGTAAATTCCGTCAAGAGAATAGAAAGCCAAAATCGAGCATCAGCGTCCCGAGTGATCTAACTAGACATCGGCAAACTAACAATACGAGTGCGATCATGCCTGCACTAAAGCACCGGATCTCATCAGAACTCTGCAGTTAAGCATGCTTGGGCGAGAGTAGTACTAGGATGGTGAGCTCCTAGGAAGTCCTCGTGTCGTGTTATTTTTTTGGAAAAAATCACGTGAGTTAAGCGTGCTTGGGCGGGAGCGGAGAAGGGATGGGCGGCCCGTTGGGAAGCCGTCGCGTTGCGCCTGTCTTCCAAAAAATCAATTAAAAATAAAGAAATTTTATTTCGGGGCTTGAATTGCGTCAATAGAATAGAATGCTAAAATCGGGCGTTAACATCCCGGGTGATCTAAATTAATATCGGCAAATTAACAATACGAGTGTGACCATACCAGCACTAAAGCAACGGATCCCTTCTGAACTCCGCACTTAAGCGTGCTTGGGCGAGAGTAGTGCTAGGATGGGTGACCTCCAGGGAAGTCCTCGTGTTAAGCGTGCTTGGGCAGGAGCGGTGAAGGGATGGCCAGAAAATCATTTAGAAAGAAATAAATTTTATTTTGGGCTTGAATTCTGTCCGGAGAATAGAAACCCAAAATCGGGCGTCAGCATTCCGGGTGATCAAATTGACATCGATAAACTAACAATACGAGTGCGACCATACCAGCACTAAAGCACCGGATCCCATCAGAACTCCGCAGTTAAGCGTACTTGGACGAGAGTAGTACTAGGATGGGTGATCTCCTGGGAAGTCCTCGTGTTGCATTCTTATTCTGGAAAAAAAGCACGTTAGTTAAGCGTGCTTGGGCTGGAACGGCAAAGGGATGGGCGACGCGCTAGGAATCTGCCGCGTTGCGCCGGTGTTCCAGAAAATCATGTAGAAAGAATAAATTTTATTTCAGGGCTTGAATTGCGTCAAGAAAATAGAAAGCCAAAATCGGGCGTCAGCGTCCCGAGTGATCTAAATAGACGTAGGCAAACTAACAGTACGAGTGCGATCATACCTACACTAAAGCACCGGATCCCATCAGAACTCTGCACTTAAGCGTGCTTAGGCGAGAGTAGTACTAGGATGGTTGTCCTCATGAGAAGTCCTCGTGTTGCATTTTTTTTTGGAAAAAATCTCACGAGTTAAGCATGCTTGGGCGGGACTGGCGAAGGGATGGGCGACGCGCTGGGAAGCCGTCGCGCTGTGCCGTTGTTCTAGAAAAACATTTTGAAAGAAATAAATTTTATTTCAGGGCTTGAATTCCGTAAAGAGAATAGAAAGCCAAAATTGGGCGTTAGCATCCCGAGTGATCTAAATAGACGTCGGCAAACTAACAATACGAGTGCAATCATACCAACACTAAAGCACTAGATCCCATCAGAACTCCGTAGTTAAGCGTGAGTGGGCGAGAGTAGTACTTGGATGGGTGTCCTCCTAGGAAGTCCTTGTGTTGCATTTTTTTTGGAAAAAATCACGTGAGTTAAGCATGCTTGGGCGGGACCAGTGAAGGGATGGGCGGTGCGTTGGGAAACCATCGCGTTATGCTGGTGTTCCAGAAAAACATTTAGAAAGAAATAAATTTTATTTCTGGGCTTGAATTCTATAAAGAGAATAGAAATCCAAAGATAGGCGTAAGCGTCCCGGGTTATCTAAATAGACGTCGGCAAACTAACAATATGAGTGCGACCATACGAACACTAAAGCACCGGATCCCATCAGAACTCCGCAATTAAGCTTGGTTGGGCGAGAGTAGAACTAGGATGGGTGACCTCCTACGAAGTCCTCGTGATGCTTATATTTTTTGAAAAAAATCATGTGAGTTAAGCTTGCTTAGGCTGGAACGGTGAAGGGATGTACGATGCGCTGGGATGCCATCGCATTGCGCCGATTTTCCAAAAAATCATTTAGAAAGAAATAAGTTTTATTTCGAGGCTTGAATTCCGTCAAGAGAATAAAAAGCCTAAATCGGGCCTCAGCATCCCGGGTGATCTAAATAGACGTCGGCAAAATAACAATATAAGTGCAACCATACCAGCACTAAAGTACCGGATCCCATCAGAACTCCGCAGTTAAGCATGCTAGGGCGAGAGTAGTACTGGGATGGGTGACCTCTTGGGAAGTCCTCGTGTTGCATTCTTTTTTTTGAAAAAAATCACGTGAGTTAAGCGTGGTCAGACGGGAGCGGCGAAGGGATGTGCGACGCGCTGGGAAGCCGTCGCATTGCGCCGATTTTCCTAAAAATCATTTAGAAAGAAATAAATTTTATTTTGGAGCTTGAATTCCGCCAAGAGAATACAAACACTCGTATTGTTATTTTGCTAACGTTTATTTAGATCACCAGGGATACTAACGCTCGATTTTAGCTTTTTATTCTCTTGACGGAATTTAAGCCCCGAAATAAATTATGTTTCTTTCTAAATGATTTTCTAGAACACCAGCGCAATGCGACGGCTTCCCAGCATGCCGACCATTCCTTCGCCGCTCCTGCCCAAGCACGCTTAAGTCACGTGATTTTTTCCAAAAAAAAATGCAACATAAGGACTTCTCAGGAGGTCACCCATCCTAGTACTACTCTCGCCAAAGCACGCTTAACTGCGGAGCTCTGATGGAATCCTGTGCTTTAGTACTGATATAGTCGCACTCGTATTGTTAGTTTGCCGATGTCTATTTAGATCACCTGGAATGCTGACGCTCAATTTTAACTTTCTATTCTCTTAACAGAATTCAAGCCCCGAAATAAAATTTATTTTTTTCTAAATGATTTTATGGAAAACCGGCGCAACGCGATGGCTTATCAGCGCACCGTCCATCCCTTTCGCCGCTCCCGCCAAAGCACGCTTAACCCACATGATTTTTTCCAAAAAAAGTATGAAATATGACAACTTCCTAAGAGGTCACCCATCCTAGTACTACTCTCACCCAAGCACACTTAACTGCGGAGTTCTGATGGGATTCGGTGCTTTACTGGCTGATATGGTCGCACTCGTATTCTTAGTTTGCCGACATCTATTTAGATCACCAGGGATGCTGACGCCCTATTTTAGCGTTCTATTCTGTTGACGGAATTTAAGTCCCGAAATAAAATTTTTTTTTAAATGATTTTCTAGAAAACTGGCGCAATGCGACTTCTTCCCGCGCGTCGCACATCCCTTCGCCGCTCCCGCCCAAGCACGCTTAACTCACGTGATTTTTTCCAGAAAAAAGAATGCAACACGAGGACTTCTAAGGAGGTCACCAATCCTAGTACTACTCTCGCCAAAGCACGCTTAACTGTGGAGTTCTGATGGGATCTGGTACTGTAGTGTTAGTATGGTCGCACTCGTATTGTTTGTTTGCCGACGTCTTTTAGATCACCCGAGATGTTGACGCCCTATTTTAGCTTTCTATTCTCTTGACGGAATTCAAGCCGCGAAATAAAATTTATTTCTGTCTAAATAATTTTCTGGAACCCCAGCGCAACGCGACGGCTTTCCAGCGCGTCGCACATCCCTTTGTCGCTCCCACCCAAGCATACTTAACTCACGTGATATTTTCCAAAAAAAGAATGTAACACGAGGACATCCCAGGAGGTCACCCATCCTTGTACTACTCTCGCCCAAGCACACTTAACTGCGAACTTCTGATGTGATTCGGTGGTTCAGTGCTAGTATGGTCGTACTCGTATTGTTATTTTGCCGACGTCTATTTAGATAACCCGGGACGCTAATACCTGATTTTGGATTTCTATTTTCTTGACGGAATTCAAACCTCGAAATAAAACTTATTTCTTTCTAAATGATTTTCTGGAACACCAGCGCTACGCGACGGCTTTCTAGTGCGCCGCCCAACCCTTCGCCGCTCCAGCCCAAGCACACTTAACTCATGTGATTTTTTTCCAAAAAAGAATGTAACACGAGGACTTCCCAGGAGGTCACCCATCCAAGTACTACTCTTACCAAAGCATGCTTAAATGTGGAGTTCTGATGAGATTCGGTACTTTAATTCTGATATGATCGCACTCAAATTGTTAGTTTACCGACATCTATTTAGATCACCCGGGATGCTGACACTTGATTTTGACTTTTTATTCTCTTGACGAAATTCAATCCTCGAAATTATTTTTTTTCTTTCTAAATAATTTTCTGGGACACTGGCGCAACGTGACGGCTTCCCAGTGCGCCGCCCATTCCTTCGCCACTCCCGCCCAAGCATGCTTAACTCATGTGATTTTTTCAAGAAAAAGAATGCAACACAAGAACTTCCCAGGAGATCACCCATCCTAGTACTACTCCCGCCCAAGCACGCTTAATTGCAGAATTCTGATGGGATCTGGTGCTTTAGTGCTTGTATTGTCGCACTCGTATTGTTAGTTTGTCGACGTCAATTTGATCACCCGGGACGCTTACGCCCGATTTTGAGTTTCTATTCTCTTGACGGAATTCAAGCCCCGAAATAAAATTTATTTCTTCCTAAATGATTTTCTGGAAAAACGTTGCAACGCTAGGGCTTCCCAACGCGTTGTACATCCCTTCGCCGCTCCCGCCAAAGCACGCTTAACTCACATGATTTTTTTCAAAAAAAGAATGCAACACGAGGACGTCCTAGGAGGTCACCATCCTAGACTACTCTTGCCAAAGCATGCTTAACTACGGAGTTCTGATGGGATTCAGTACTTTAGTTCTGGTATGATCGCACTCGTATTATTAGTTTACCGACATCTATTTAGATCACTCAGGACGCTGATGCCCGATTTTGGCTTTCTATTCTCTTGACAGAATTCAAGCCCCGAAATAAAATTTATTTTTTTCTAAATAATTTTCTGGAAAACCGGCGCAACGCTATGCCTTCCCAGCGCGCCGCCCATCCCATTGCTGCTGCCGCCCAAGAACGCTTAACTCGCGTGATTTTTTCCAAAAAAGAATGCAACACGATGATTTCCCAGGAGGTCACCCATCCTAGTACTACTCTCGCCCAAGCACGCTTAACTGTGGAGTTTTGACGGGATCCGGTGCTTTAGTGCTGGTATGGTCGCACTCGTATTGTTAGTTTATCGACGTCAATTTGATTACCCAGATGCTGACGCCCGATTTTGGGTTTCTATTCTCTTGACGGAATTCAAGCCCCGAAATAAAATTTAATTTTTCCTAAATGATTTTCTGAAAAACCAGCGCAATGCGACGGCTTCCTAGCACGTCGCACATCCCTTTGCCGCTCCCGCCCAAACTCGCATAACTCACGTGATTTTTTCCAAAAAAAAGAATGCAATATGTGGACTTCCCAGGAGGTCACCTATCCTAGTACTACTCTCGCCCAAGCACGCTTAACTGCGGAGTTCTGATGGGATCCTGTGCTTTAGTGCTGGTATGAATGCACTCGTATTGTTGTTTTACCGATGTCTATTTAGATCACCCGGGACGCTGACGCCTGATTTTAGCTTTCTATTCTCTTGACGAAATTCAAGCTCTGAAATAAAATTTATTTTCTTTCTAAATGATTTTTTGGAACACCGGCGCATTCGACGGCTTCGCAGCGCGCCGCCCATCCTCTTGTCGCTCTCGCCCAAGCACGCTTAACTCACGTGATTTTTTCCAAAAAAAGAATGCAATATGAGGACTTCCCAGGAGATCATCCATCCTAGTACTACTTTCGCCCAAACACACTTAACTGCGGAGTTCTGATGGGATCTGATGCTTTAGTGCTGGTATGGTCGCACTCGTATTGTTAGTTTGCCGATGTCAATTTGATCACCAAGGATACTGACGCCTGATTTTGGGTTTCTATTCTCTTGACGGAATTCAAGCCCCGAAATAAAATTTATTTCTTTCTAAATAATTTTCTGGAAAATCGGCGCATCGCGACAGCTTCCCACCGCGCCGCCTATCCCTTCGACGTTCCCGCCCAAGCACGCTTAACTCACGTGATTTTTTCAAAAAAAATAATGCAACACGAGAACTTTCTGTAGGATCAAGTATGACGTCTAGACGGGATGGTGAATAGACGTAATTAAAATTTAATTTAATTTACTAAATATAACACTTAATGCAAAATTCAAGCGGAAACAAATATAAGTGCAGACAGGAAGAAAATATCTCATCCACAAAGAACACACGATATGACATGGTTCGGCTCAAATTGAGATTAATTGGCTTGATTAAAATTGAGATTGTTTTTTGGGGCAAATCAACCTATAAAATCAATTGGTATCAGGGCAAAGACTTCTACATAGGTTTAGCTACCTAGAAGTAGTATGACTTCTAGAAATTCAGAAGGTCAATCTATTCATAGGCCACCACTTTTTGATGGATCAGACTTTGCATATTGGAAGATGAGAATAATTGCATTCATTCAAACTGATTTTGATATGATAATTAGTTTTAAGAAAGGATATATACCACCTAAGGATAATGATGGATTAGAGTTAGAAGAGGAAAATTGGAGTGAAAATAATAAGAAAAGATGTATGACAAACGCGAGAGGTATCACCACTTTACAATGTGCCTTAACCAAAGAAGAGGTCAATAAATTAGGTCCGCAAAGTAGTGCAAAAGAAATGTGGGAAAAATTGATTGAATTACATGAGGGGACATCTGAGGTCAAGAGAGCAAAAAAAGCTCTCTATAAAAATCAATTTGACAATTTTAAGATAAGAGAAGGTGAATTTGTAGCCCAAATACACTCTAGATTCAAAGAGATTTACCATGGGCTCGTAGGGCTAGGTGATAATTTAGAAAATAGAGAAGTTGTATGTAAAGTATTAGAAGTTTTTCCTAGAACTCAATTATGGGTTGGCAAAGTTGATGCTATAGGAGTTTCTCAAAACCTTGACACATATAAAATTGATGAGCTGTTTAGCCATATGGAACTTCATGAAACTAGGTATGGTGGAGAGAAAGAAGTGAAGAAAGACATAGCTCTAGTAGCAGAAGAAGAAGTATCGAAGAAACCTTCATCATCACCTTCACCTAAACTCTCCAGAAAGCCCATTGAAGATATCTTCTTTATGTAATAGTGATGAGGATAAGTGATTTCCAGAAGCCAAAAATTGAGCTCCAATATGGTTAGTAAGAATGATTTAGGCAAGGAAAAAAATTTAATAATATGATGATATGAAGAAAATAATTGGGTAGGTTCTTAGTTACGGTGAATATAAGAAAAAATATTAAGGACTACGAGGAGAATAATTTATAATAAAAAATTGGGGAAGATTACAAATGTTGATATGCGCTTTGGTTTGTAAAAAAGTCAGGTCATCTTGTCGAGAATGAAAATGCCCAATATCCCAAAAAGAGATGAAGGAAAGGATAAAGCGCAAGAAGAAAAAGAAGGTATTGGCTGCCACTTGGGATACTCGATTCATCATCTTCATCTGATAGTGATTTTGCTACCAAAAAGCATGTAGCACATTTTGCACTGATGGCGCAAAATACATGATGAAAGCGATTCCTGAAAATGATCTTTGAGGTAAGTGATTTTTCAGTGAATGATATGTCCACAGATTTTTTATTTGTAAGTTAATGGGATTTTGAGTTAAAGTTATCCAGTCTAAAGTTAAAGGGCTCCATAAAGGAGTTAAATTTTCTTAACTTGAAAGAGAGTCTTTAATTAACACTTTAATCTTCTACGACCTCTCAAGTGACTTTAGATGAAAAATCATGGATTTTCTCAAGTTGAAAAACTTTGAAAAAGAAAATCATGATTTAAAATCTAATAGTTCGTAAAGCTTAGGAAAGACCTTAAACGTATTTAGTAAGCGGGTCTAAGTATTCTCAGATATGATGCTTGAAAACCAAAGAGCAGTATACAACGAGCGAAAATTTCGGACTACGCATTCCACTCGATCAAGGAGAAACTTACTACCTCTCCTTGATTGTGAGCAGCGGAACTACTCTCTCACAATTAAGCCAAGTCTCTTAAGCGCCACTATAATCTGTCTTTGAAACCCTATCCTACGAGGACGTGCTCATAAGAAAGGACTTAAGGCATGCGGTTACCTAAGATTTTTAGTGCCTAACTCCATTGGACCGCCATATT
>KZ454627.1:0-13515 GCA_002786265.1 Apostasia shenzhenica
ATTACGATTTAATGTAATACCTATAATTACACATCTTTTTATCAGTATCTCGATCAATTTTAAGAGAATAGGAACTTTTAGGGACTGATTTAGGAAATATCAATGAATTTGAGTTGAATAGTAATATTTTTGCAGCTATTCGTTGCATTACGTTGAATTCAACTATAGTACAGGCATTTAGAGTACGATTCATTGCATAATAAGTTATTTTAACTGAATACAAGATATTGTGCGAGTATTCAATTAGTGATTATTGTATTTGAAGAGAATATATATAATTTGACTTTGAGCTTGTCGATATGAAGGTTTTTTAACATAATACTCTGATTACACACCTTATGTTTGCTATATTGATGTATTTCAATCACAAATTGATATTTGGCGATCTATTAGAGACATTTGGTTGCGTTTTAATGTAACACCTACAATTACACATCATTTTGAAAGAGACTATTCTCTTAAAATAGATTGATATACTTACAAAAAGATGTGTAATTGTAAGCATTACATTAAAACGCAATCAAATGTCCATAATAGATCACCAAATATAAATTTTCGAATGAGATACATCAATATAGCAAATATTAGGTTTGTAATTAGAGTATTATGTTAAAAAAACTTCATATAGACAAGATTAAAGTCAAATGACATTTATTCTCTTCAAATACAATAAACACTAATTGAATACTCACACAATTACTTGTATTCAGTTAATAAAACTCATTATGTAATGAATCGTACTTTAAATGCTTGTACTACAGTTGAATTCTTCGTAATGCAACGAAAAGCTGCAAAAACATTACTATTCAACTCAAATTCATTGATATGTCCTAAATCAGTCCATAAAAGAGTCTGATCTCTAAATATTGATGGATATACTGATAAAATGATGTGTAATTATAGGTATTAAATTAAAACGCAATCAACTGTTCCTAATAAATCGTCAAATATCAATTTTCGATTGAAATACATCAATATATCAAACATTAGGTGTGTATTCAGAGTATTATGTTAAAAAAACTTTCATATAGACAAGATTAAAGTCACATTACATATATTCTCTTAAAATACAATAACAACTATTTGAATACTCACACAAATGCTTGTATTCAATTAAAATTACTTATTATGCAATGAATCATTAAAACGCAAACAAATGCTCGTAATAGCTGGCCAAATATCAATTTTCAATTGAAATACATTAATATAGCAAATATTAGGTGTGCAATTAGAGTATTATGTTAAACAACCTTCATATAGACAAGATTAATGTCAAATGACATATATTCTCTTCAAAAATAATAAACACTAATTGAATACTCACACAATTGCTTGTATTCAGTTAATATAACTTATTATGCAATGAATCGTACTCTAAATGCTTGTACTACAGTTGAATTCATCGTAATGCAACGAATAGCTGCAAAAACAGTACTATTCAATCCAAATTCATTAATATGTCCTAAATCAGTCCCTAAAAGTGCTTGATCTCTTAAAATTGATCGATATACTGACAAAAAGATGTTTAATTATAGGTGTTACATTAAAACACAATCAAATTCTCCTAATAGATCGCCAAATATATATTTTCGCTTGAAATAAATCAATATAGCAAATATTAGATGTGTAATCAGAGTATTAGGTTAAAAAACCTTGATATAGACAAGATTAAAGTCAAATTACATATATTCTCTTCAAATACAATAAAAACTATTTGACTACTCACACAATTACTTATATTCAATTAAAATAACTTATAATGCAATGAATCGTACTCTAAATGCTTGTACTACACTTGAATTCAACGTAATGCAACGAATAGCTGTAAACATATTACTATTCAACTCACATTCACTGATAAAAATATTACTATTCAACTCAAATTCACTAATATGTTCTAAATCAGTCCCTAAAAGCGCCTAAGCCCTTAAAAGTGATCGATATACTGACAAAAAAATGTGTAATTATAGGTATTACGTTAAATCGCAATGAAATGTTCCTAATAGATCGTCAAATATCAATTTTCGATTGAAATACATTAATATAGCAAACATTAGGTCTGTAATCAGAATATTATGTTAAAAAACCTTCATATTGACAAGATTAAAGTCAAATTACATATATTTTCTTCAAATATAATAAAAACTATTTGAATACTCACATAATTGTCTGTATTCAATTAAAATAACCTACTATGCAATGAATCATGTTCTAAATGCTTGTACTACAGTTGAATTCAATGTAATGCAATGTATCGGTGCAAAAACATCACTATTCAACTCAAATTCATTGATATGTTCTAAATCAGTCCCTAAAAGAGCCTATTCTCTTAAAATTAAGCGATATAATGATAACAAGATGTGTAATTATAGGTGTTACATTAAAACGCTAACAAATGCTCCTAATAGATCGTCAAATATCAATTTTCGATTGAAATACATCAATATAGCAAACATTAGGTGTGTAATCAGAGTATTATGTTAAAAAACCTTCATATAGACAAGATTAAAGTCAAATTACATAATTTTCTTCAAATACAATAAAAACTATTTGAATACTCACACAATTGCTTGTATTCAATTAAAAATACTTATTATTCGTACTCTAAATGCTTGTACTACAGTTGAATTCAACGTAATGCAACGAATAGCTACAAAAATATTACAATTCAACTCAAATTCATTGATATGTCCTAAATCAGTCCCTAAAAGAGCATATTCTCTTAAAATTAAGCGATATACTAATAAAAAGATGTGTAATTACATGTGTTATATTAAAACGCAATCAAATGCTCCTAATAGATCGCCAAATATCAATTTGCGGTTGAAATACATCAATATAGCAAACTTTAGGTGTGTAATCAGAGTATTATGTTAAAAAACTTCGTATAGATAAGATTAAAGTCAAATTACATATATTCTCTTCAAATACAATAAACACTAATTGAATACTCACACTATTGCTTATATTCAGTTAAAATGACTTATTATGCAATGAAACGTACTCAAAATGCTTGTACTCCACTTGAATTCAATGTAATGCAACGAATAGCTGCAAAAAAATCACTATTCAGCTGAAATTCATTGATATGTCATAAATCAGTCCCTAAAAGACCTTATTCTCTTAAAATCGATTGATATACTGGCTAAATGTTGTGTAATTATAGGTATTACATTAAAACACAATCAAATATCCCTAATAGATCGCCAAATATTAATTTTCGTTTAGAATACGTTAATATAGCAAATATTAGGTGTGTAATCAGAGTATTATGTTCAAAAACCTTCTTATAGACAAGATCAAAGTCAAATTACATATATTCTCTTCAAATACAATAAACACTAATTAAATACTCGCACAATTGCTTGTATTCAGTTAAAATAACTTATTATGCATTGAATCGTACTCTAAATGCTTGTATTACACTTAAATTCAATGTAATGCAATGAATAGCTGCAAAAATATTACTATTCAACTCAAATTCATTGATGTCATAATTCAGTTCCTAAAAGAGTCTATTCTCTTAAAATTGATCGATACACTGAAAAAAAGATGTGTAATTATAGGTATTATATTAAAACATAATCAAATATTCCTAATAGATCGCCAAATATCAATTTTCGATTGAAAAACATCAATATAGCAAATATTAGGTGTGTAATCAGAGTATTGTGTTAAAAAGAAAAAAAAAATTAGAGTATTGTGTTAAAAAAACTTCAAATAGACAAAATTAAAGTCAGATTAGACATTTTCTCTTCAAATACAATAAAAACTATTTGAATACTTACACAATTGCTTGTATTCAGTTAAAATGAATTCAACATAATGCAACCAATAGCTGCAAAAACATTACTATTCAATTGAAATTAATTGATATGTCATAAATCAGTTCCTAAAAGACCTATTCTCATAAAATTGATCGATATACCGTCCAAATGATGTGTAATTGTTGGTATCATATTAAAACGCAATCAAATGTCCCTGATAGATCATACTTTAAAAGCTAGTATTCCACTTGAATTCAACGTAATGCAATGAATCGGTGCAAAAACATTACTATTCAACTCAAATTCATTGATATATCCTAAATCAGTCCCTAAAAGACCCTATTCTCTTAAAATTGATTGACATATAGATAAAAAGATATGTAATTGTAGATATTACATTAAAACGCAATGAAATTTCCCTAATAGATTGCCAAATATCAATTTTTGATTTAACTACATCAATATAGCAAATATTAGGTGTGTAATCATAGTATTATGTTAAAAACCTTCATATAGACAAGATTAAAGTCAAATTACATATATATTATTTTCAAATATAATAAACACTATTTGAATACTCACACTATTGCTTGTATTCAGTTAAAATGACTTTTTATGCAATGAATCATACTCTAAATACTTGTACTACACTTGAATTCAACGTAATGCAATGTATCGGTGCAAAAACATTCAGCTCAAATTCACTGATATATCCTAAATCAGTCCCTAAAAGACCTTATTCTCTTAAAATTGATGGATATACTGACAAAAAGATATGTAATTGAAGAAATTAAATTAAAACGCAATCAAATGTCCCTAATTGTTTGCCAAATGTCAAGTTTCGAATGAAATACATCAATATAGCAACATTAAGTGTGTAATCAGAGTATTATATTTAAAAAACCTTCATAAAGACAAGATTAAAGTCAAATTACATATATTCTTCTCAAATACAATAAATACTAATTGAATACTCACACTGTTGCTTGTATTCAGTTAAAATAACTTATTATGTAATGAATCGTACTCTAAATGCTTGTACTTCACTTGAATTCGACATAGTGCAACGAATAACTGCAAAAACATCACTATGCAATTCAAATTCATTGATATGTCCTAAATCAATCCCTAAAAGTGTCTATTCCCTTAAAATTGATCGATATACAGATAAAAAGATGTGTAATTATTGGTATTACATCGAAACGCAATCAAACGTCCCTAATAGAAAATAATCAAAAATAATTAAATACTTGTATAATTGCTAGTATTCAGTTAAAATAACTTATTACGAAATAAATCATTATCTAAATGCTTGTATTTGGCATGAATATAAAATCAATGCAATGAATAGTTGTAATAATGCGTCTATGCAATTTAAATACATTAATATGCTATAAATCAGTTTCTAAAAGTGCCTAATATATTAAAATACATTGATATACTATCAAAATGATGTGTAATTTTTTGAATTAGAATAAGACTTAGTCATATGTCTTGAATATATAGTCATCTGCCCGTTTCGGTTAAAATACTTTGATAAAATAAATATAAGTTTTTTAATCCCTGTATTATATTAAATTATCTTGATATAGATTAGTTCAAAGTTTAATTGCATGTATTCTTTTTAAATACAATAAAAAATTATTAAATAATCTTATAGTTGCTAGTTTTGTGTCAAAATATCGTATTATGCAGTGAATTATTCTCTAAGTGCTTGTATAGGGCTTCAATTCATTGTTAATGCCATAAATAGTAGTAAAAATGCCATCATTCAATTGAAATACAATGATATGTCCTAAATTGATCTCTAAAATTGCCAAATAAGTTAAAATATATTGATGCACTATTACGAAGAGATGTAATTGCCGGTATTATATTAAAACACAATCATATCCTGCTAATAGATTGCTAAATATCTATTTTCAGCCTAAATACATCGATACAACAAATATTAGTTGTTAATTTGAGTACTATGTCAAAATGTCGTGATACAAATAAGATCAAATTCAAATTGCTTGTATTCTTTATAAATACAATGAACAATGCATGAATACTCATATAATTATTAGAATTTAGTAAAAATGACATTATGCAATGAATAGTCCTGTAAATGCTTGTAATGCGCTTGAATTTAATGTTAATACATTGAAAAGATCTAAAAACATCACTATTCAATTTAAATACGTTGATATATCATAAATCAGTCTCTTAAAAGGCCTAATAGGTTAAAATAAATCGATATACTCTCAAAAAAACGTGTAATTGTCAGTATTATGTTAAAACATTATCAAATGTTTTAAATAGATCGTCAAATATCTGTTTTCGGCTAAAATACTTCGATATAGTAAATATTAATTGTTTAATCAGAGTATTATGTTGAAATGCTTAGATGTGGATAAGTTCAAAGTCAAATTACTTGTATTCTTTTTAAATATAATAAAAACTAATTGAATACTTATATAATTGCAAGTATTCTATTAAACTTACTTAATATGCAACTAAATGCTTATATTCTGCTTGAATTCGACATTATTACAATGAATAGTTGTAAACACGTCACTTTTCAATTCAAATATATTGATATGTTATAAATCAGTGTCTAAAAGTGCCTAATAGGTTGAAATAGATCGATATACTATCAAGAAGATGTGTAATTGCTAGTATTATTTTAAAACGCGATCATATATCTCTAATAGAAAGCCAAATGTTTATTTTTGGTTAAAATATATCGATATAGCAAATATTAGTTGTTTAATCAGAGTATTCTATTAAAATGCCTTGATATAGATGAGATAGAAAGTCAAATTGCTTATATATTTTTATTTTTTTTAAAGTCAAATTGCTTATATTATCTTCAAATTCAATCAAAAATGGTTGAATAAACGTATAATTACTAGTATTCAGTAAAAATAACTTATAGAGCAATGAATCATTCTCTAAACGCTTAAATCCAGCTTGAAGTTAACGTTAATACAATAAATATTTGTAAAAACATCACTATGCAATGTAAATATATTGATATATTATAAATCAGTTCCTAAAAGTCCCTAATAACTTAAAATAGTTGGGTATGCTATTAAACAAAATGTGTAATTATCAATGTTATATTAAAGCTCAATCACATGTTCCTAACAGATTGGCAAATATCTATTTCGACTAAAATTCATTGATATAATAAATATTAGTTGTTTAATCAGAGTATTATGTTAAAATATCTTGATAGAGACAAGATAAAAAATCAAATTACCGATATTCTCTTCAAATTCAATCTAAAATGATTGAATACTCGTATAGTTGCTAGTATTCAATTAAAATAATTTATTATATAATGAATCATTCTCTAATAATAGTATTCGACTTAAATTCAATGTTAATGAAATGAATAGTTGTATACAAATAACATCAAATTTAAATTACTTGTATTCTTTAAATATACAATCAATAATGAATGAATACTCATATAATTATTAGAATTTAGTACAAATGACTTATTATGCAATGAATATTTCTGTATATGCTTGTAATCCACTTGAATTTAACGTTAATACAATGAAAAAGATCTAAAAACGATACTATTTAATTTAAATACATTGATATATCGTAAATCAGTCTCTTAAGGTGCCAACTAGGTTAAAATAGATTGATGTATTATTAAAAAGATATATAAAAAAAATTATTAAAAAAATATGTAATTATCAGTATTATATTAAAACTTAATCAAATATTCCAAATAGATCGCCAAATATCCATTTTCGACTATAACAATTAGCTATAACAAATATTAGTTGTTTAATTAGGGTATTTTGTTGAAATGCTCTGATGAAGATAAAATCAAAGTTAAATTACTTGTATTCTTTTTAAATATAACAAAAAATAATTGAATACTTATATAGTTGCAAGTAGTCTATTTAAATTACTTAATATACAATGAATATTCTCTAAATATTTGCATTCCGCTTGAATTCAATATTATTGTAATAAGTAGTTGTAAAAACGTCGCTTTTCAATTCAAATACGCTGATATGTTATAAATTAGTATCTAAAAGTGACTAATAGGTTGAAATAGATCGATATACTATCAAAAAGATGTGTAATTGTTGATATTATATTAAAGCGTGATCATATATCTCTAATAGAATGCCAAATTTTTATTTTCGACTAAAATATATCGATATAGCAAACATTAGCTATTTAATCAGTGTATTATATTAAAAAAATCAGTGTATTATATTAAAATGTGTTGATATAGATGAGATAGAAATTCAAATTGCTTATATTCTTTTCAAATTCAATCAACAATAGTTAAATAATTAAATGTATAATTGCTAGTAATCAATAAAAATGACTTATAAAGGAATTAATCATTCTCTAAATGCTTATATTTGAATTTAATATTAATACAATGAATAGTTGTAGAAATATTACTATGCAATGTAAATATATTGATATGTCATAAAACTGTCTCTAAAGTCCCTAGAAACTTAAAATAGTTAGGTACACTATCAAAGAAGATGTGTAATTATCGGTATTATATTAAAACTCAATCACATGTCTCTAACAGATTGCCAAATATCTATTTCTACTAAAATTCATTGATATAATAAATATTAATTATTTAATCAGAGTATTATAATAAAATACCTTGATATAGATAAGATAAAAAGTCAAATTATCGATATTCTCTTCAAATTCAATCTAAAATAATTGAATACTCGTATAGTTGCTAGTATTCAATTAAAATAACTTATTATATAATGAATCGCTCTCTAAAATATTTGTATTCGGCTTAAATTCAACATTAATGAAATAAATAATTGTAAAAATATTATTATTTTATTCAAATATGATATATGCCATAAATCAATCTCTAAAAGTGCCTAATAGTTTAAAATAGATTGATATACTGTCAAAAATATGTGCAATTACCCGTATTATATTAAAACTCAATCAAATGTCTCTAATAGATCACCAACAATCTAGTTTCAGTTAAAATACATCGATATAACGAATATTAGTGATTTTATTAGAGTATTATGTTTAAATGCCATGATATAGATAAGATCAAAGTCATATTATTGGTATTCTGTTCAAATATAATAAAAAAATAATTGAATAAATGTATAATTACTAGTATTCAGTTAAAATAACTTATTATGTAATGAATTGTTCTCTAAATGCTTGTATTCAGCTTGAATTCAATATTAATACGATGAATAATTATAAAAATATTACTATTCAATTCAAATACATTCACATATCATAAATAGTCTCTAAAAAAGCCTAATATATTAAAATAGACTAATACACTACAAAAAGATGTGTTATTGCTAATATTATAGTACAACTTAAACAGATGTCCCTACTAGATCGTCAAATATCGGCATTACACTAAAATACAATAATATAATAAATATTTATTGTTTAATCAGTGTATTGTATTAAAATAGCTTAATATAGATAAGATCAAAGTTAAATTGTTTGTATTCTCTTTAAATATTATGAGAAATAATAGAATACTCGTATAATTGCTAGTATTCTTTAAAAATGACTTATAGTGATATGAATCGTTCTTTAAATGCTTGTATTTCACTTGAATTCAATATTATTGCAATGAATATTTGTAAAATTGTTATTATTCTATTTAAAAACGTTGATATGTCACAAATTAGCCTCTAAAAATATCTAATATGTCAGAATAGTTTTATATACTGACAACTTAAATACATTAACATAACTGTTGGTATTATATTAAAACTCAAACATATATCTCTAATAGATTGTCAAATATCTGCTTTCGGCTAAAATATATTGATATAACAAATATTAGCTTTTAATCAAGGTATTATGTTAAAATGCATGAGTATTATGTTAAAATGCATTAGTATAGACTAAATCAAAGTTAAATTGCTTATGTTTTCTTCAAATTTAATAAAAAATAATTGAATACACATATAATTGCTACTATTCAGTTAAAATGACTTATAGTGCATTAAACCGTTCTCTAAATGCTTATATTCTGATTGAATTAAATATTATTGCAATGAATGATTGTAAAAATATCACTATTCAATTTAAATATATTGATTTGTTAAAAAACAATCTCTAAAAGTGCCTAATAGATTAAAATAAACTAATATACTATAAAAAAATGTGTAATTGTCAATAACATATTAAAACTCAATTATATGTCCCTAATAGATTGTCAAATATTTACTTTCAAATAAAATACACTGATAGAGCCAATATTAGTTCTTTAATTAGAGTATTATGTTAAAATGTCTTGATATAGATAAGATCAAAGTCAAATTACTTATATTCTCTTTAAATTCAATCAAAAATAATTAAATACTTATATAATTGCTAGTATTCAGTTAAAATAATTTATTATGCAATGAATTATTCTCTAAATGCTTGTATTCGGTATGAATACAACATCAATGCAATGAATAGATGTAATAATACTACTATGCAATTCAAATGCATTGATATATCATAAATGAGTGACTAAAAGTGCCTAATAAGTTAAAATACATCGATATACTATCAAAAAGATGTATAATTTCTTGAACTATAGTAAGACTCAATGCATTCAAAAAATAAATATAAGTTATTTAATCCTAGTATTATGTTAAATTACCTTGATATAGATAAGTTAAAAGTCTAATTGCATGTATTCTTTTTAAATATATTAAAAAATTATTAAATAATTTTATAGTCTTGAGCATTCTGTCAAAGTAACGTATTATGCAGTCAATTATTCCCTAAAGACTTGTATAGGGTATCAATTCAACGTTAATGCAATAAATAGTAGAGTGAGTTATTCTCTAAAGACTTGCATAATCAATTCAACATTAATGCAACGAGTAATAGTAAAAATGCTACTATTCAATTGAAATACAGTAATATATCATAAATCGATGTCTAAAATTGCCAAATAAGTTAAACTACATCGATGCACTATAAGAAAGAGGTGTAATTGCCAGTATTATATTAAAACTCAATTATATCCCTCTAATAGATTGATAAAGATCTATTTTAGGCTAAAATATATCGATACAACAAATATTAGTTGTTTAGTCAAAGTACTACATCAAAATGTCGTGATACAAATAAGATCAAATTCAAATTATTTGTATTCTTTACTAATATAATAAAAAATGAATGAATACTCATATAATTATTACTATTTAGTAAAAATAACTTATTATGCAATGAATTATCCTCTAAATGCTTGCAATTCACTTGAATTTAATGTTAATATAATGAAACATTCTAAAAACATCACTATTTAATTTAAATACATTGATATGTCATAAATCAGTCTCTTAAGGTGCTGAATATGTAAAAATGTCAATATTCAATTGAAATACAATGATATTATATAAATCGATCTCTAAAAAGTGCCAAATAAGTTAAAATATATCAATGCATATGAGGAAGAGGTGTAAGTGCCAGTATTATATTAAAACTCAATCGTATCTCTCAATAGATTGCTAAATATTCATTTTTTGATAAAATACATAGATACAACAAATATTAGTTATTTAATTAGAGTATTATATTAAAATATTGTGATACAAATACGATCAAATTCAAATTACTTGTATTCTTTATAAATATAATAAAAAAATAAATGAATACTCATATAATTATTAGTATTTAGTAAAAATAATATATTATGCAATAAATTATCCTATAAATGCTTGTAATTCACTTGAATTTAACAATAATATAATGAAAAATTCTAAAAACATAACTATTCAATTTAAATACATTGATATGTCATAAATTAGTCACTTAAGGAGCTGAATAGATCAAAATAGATCGATATATTATAAAAAAAATTTGTAATTGCTAGTATTATATTAAACTTAATCAAATATTCCAAATAGATCGTCAAATATTTATTTTCAGCTAAAATATTTTGATATAGCAATATTAGTTGTTTAATTAAAGTATTGTATTGAAATGCTTTGATGTAGACAACATCAAAGTCAAAATTTTTGTACTCAAATTTCTCTTCAACTATTGTTAAAAATAATTGAATATTCATATAATTGCAAGTATTCTCTTAAAATGACATATTATGCAATGAATAGTTCTCCAAATGCTTGTATTCCGCTTAAATTCAATATTATTGCAATTAATAGTTGTAAAAATATAATTTTTCAATTCAAATATATTGATATGTTATAAATCAGTCTCTAAAAAATTTCTAATAAGTTGAAATAGATCGATATACTATCAAAAAAATATGTAATTACTGGTATTATATTAAAACTCGATCACATATCTCTAATAGAACACCAAATATTTATTTTTGGCTAAAATACATCGATATAACAAACGTTAGTTGTTTAATTAGACTATTATGTAAAAATGTCTTGATATAGACAACATAAAAAGTCCAATTGCATATATTCTCTTCAAATTTAATAAAAAATAGTTGAATAAACATATAATTGCTAGTATTCAGTAAAAATAATTTACAGAACAATGAATCATTTTTTAAATGCTTGTATCCAGCTCGAATTCAACGTTAATACAATGACTATGTATTTTAAATATGTTGATATGACATAAATCTATCTTTAAAAGTTTTTAATAACTTAAAATAGTTGGGTGTACTATCAAAAAAGTTGTATAATTACCTATATTATATTAATACCCAATCATATGTCCCTAACCGATTGTCAAATACCTATTTTGACTAAAATTCATCAAAATTATAAATATAATTATTTAATAAGAGTATTGTATTAAAATACTTTGATATAGATAAAATAAAAATCAAATTACTTATATTCTCTTCAAATTCAATCAAATATGATTGAATACTGGTATAGTTGCTAGTATTCAGTTAGAATAACTTATTATACAATGAATCGCTCTCTAAAATATTTGTATTTGGCTTGAATTCAACATTAATAAAATAAATAGTTGTAAAAATATTATTATTCAATTCAAATATATTGATGTCATAAATCAATCTCTGAAGGTGCTTAATAGGTTAAAATATATTGATATACTATAAAAAAGATGTATAATTATCGGTATTGTGATAAAACTCAATCAGATGTCTCTAATAGATTATCAAATATCTAGTTTCAGCTAAAATACATTAATATAATAAATATTAGTTATTTAATCAGAGTATTATGTTAAACTATCTTGAAATAGATAAGATCAATGTCAAATTACTTGTATTCTCTTCAAATATAATAAAAAGTAATTGAATAACGATATAATTGCTAGTATTCTACTAAAATAACTTATTATGCAATAAATTGTTATCTAAGTGCTATTCAGCTTGAATTTAACATTAATGAAATGAATAGTTATAAAAATATCACTATTCAATTTGAATACATTGACATATCATAAATAGTCACTAAAAGTGTCTAATATATTAAAATAAATTAATACTATAAAAAGTTCTGTAATTACAGATATTACAGTAAAACCTAATTAGATGTTTCTATCAGATTGCCAAATATCAGCTTTTCATTAAAATACATCGATATAGCAAATATTTGTTATTTAAACAAAGTATTATGTTAAAATGCCTTGATATAGATAAGATTAAAGTCAAATTACTTGTATTCTCTTCAAATACTATTAGAAATAATAAAATACTCGTATAATAGCTAGTATTCTATAAAAATAATTTATAGTGATATGAATCTGGTGGGGACACGACGACATCGGACCGTCGATTTATTTCAGGTAGAGTATATACTCGACGGCC